>ML682101.1:1746264-1896905 GCA_007922195.1 Podocnemis expansa
CTGGGGACAGAAGCGGCCGCAGGCGGCTGGACCCCCGATTCCCTGCCGTGGCCACAGGTGTCCAGGCCCCAGATCCCCAGCCAGGGACGGGGCTGCCATGGCTGCAGGCGGCTGGGCCCTGGATCTCCGGCCCTGGGATTTGGGGCACGTGCCCTGGGTGCCCAGCGCCAGCGACGCCTCTGATGGGAGGTAATTTGGCTTCACTCTCCCGCTATGTGGCCTCTTCTGGAGTGTGAATCCTTACACATGCTGATTTGCTGTTGCAGGATGAGCTGCGCCCACCTCTCCCTCCCCTGCATTCATTTCCCCCCATTCTGTAAGCTGAGGCAGTGGGCCTTTCTCCCACGAAAGCTCACGCCACAATAAATCTGTTCGTCTTCAAGGGCCACCAGGCTCCTTTTTTGGTGCTTTACCAGACCAACAGGGCTGAGGCGTGGCGCCTTCAGGCAGGGAGTGTCGCTGAGGCCTTGGACGCTCTGCTTTTCGGCTGCTGGCGGCGTGCGCACTTTCGCCCCGCTCCCTAGCGCTGCCGCGCGCCTCCCCGGCGCCTCTAGAAACTTCTCGCCGAGCCCCGCCCCCCCCGCTCGGCCGTTGCCCCGCTCGCCAGCCGCGCGCCCCTAGCTGCAGCGCCCGCGCGGGCCATGACGGCGGAGGAGATGAAGGCGGAGGGGGCTCCCGTGGAGGGCGAGGACGTCACCCCCAAGGGCGATGGGGGGGTGCTGAAGGTAGGGCGGCGGCGGCGCGCGCAGGCTGGGAGGGGGGAGCGCGCGCGCCGCGTGGCTCCCCGGGGGCGCCTTCCTCGCGGCCCGCAGTGGCAGCGCGCGCCTCCCTCTTTGCAAAAAGTCGCCCCGCTGCGGGGCAGCGGCCTCCCCACGGGTCGTGCTGGAGCTGCCCCCCTTTGCTTTAAAACCCTGGGCGGGTTGCACTGGCGCCCCGTTTTGTGCAGCCCTGGGCGGTCAGCCTGGCCTTGCATTCGGAGGGGAGGCTGATTTTCCTGCTGTCGTCTTCTCAGTCTGGGTCGCTAGCGTTTGAAGTGTCCGGTAGTGCTGCTTGCTCCACGGAGTAGAGCCGTGCAGGGCGCTGCTTTTCCTCCTCTCCTGCAGTTCCTAGCCCCATTGTGCCTTGCATGTTTGTCCTGCGCCCAGCTTCAAAAGCGTCCGTTTTCAGATCCCGCAAAAGACACCCCCGTGCTGCTTAGCTAATGTTTTTAAGGCATGTGTAAAGGGATTGTAGCTGCAGTTCTGTTGTGGCAAGCTGAGGAGAGAGTTATTGTTTTCCTGGAAATGACTGCAGTCTTTCTCTCCTTCCCCTAGCCATGCCTCCTGCATTTTAAGTGCTCCCACTAATAGGGCAGTGGGGTGGCAATCCTGCTGTAGGGCTCTGCTGTGGGTCCTTTCTAATCAGCATGGTTAGTCTTGTTGAAATGTGAGTGTGCCCATCAGTCAGGGCACCAGACACAAAAGTCTCTTCTAATTATCATGGTTAGTCTTGTTGAAATGTGAGTGTGCCCATCAGTCAGGGCACCAGACACAAAAGTCTCTTCTAATTATCATGGTTAGTCTTGTTGAAACGTGAGTGTGCCCATCAGGGCACCAGACCCAAACCGATAAAAATGACATGGAATGAAAGATTTTGTCCACCTTCCTCTTGGGTTGGGTGGATTTCCTCTGCTCTAGTAACCAGTTACGTTAACAAGTGTATTTGCACTAAAATGGCACTGCTCCTGTAGATCCTGGCCTGTTTGTAGCAAACGCAGTAGGCTTGGAGCATGCTTTCCCAGACCAGAGCTGCCATGGATTTCTTAAGATGAAATCCTGGGCTATGCAGGGGATCAACTGTGTCTCCTGCAGGGAGTGTTCTGCTCATGGAGACGAGGGAGATTTGGGCCCAGATGCAAGTTGTATAATGAGGGAGAACGATTCATCTGCATCTTCGAGAAATTTCAGACAGTTGCATGGCTTCATTTGGCATGTTCCTGATGTGTATGGGCAAAAAACACAGCCACTTCCTAGAGTTAGCTGAATCACTCTGATTGCTGTCTCCCTTGGCCCCCAGCGCACAAGGCCTGGTAAGATCTTGAGCTGTAATGGATTTGGTGAGTTATTTCTTAAAGCATAACACACCAACCTGGGGGGGGGGGAGAGATGTCAGGGTAGCAAAATAGGCCTTTGACTTTGACAGGATTGTCAAAGTTGGACCATACTTCCCTGCCAGGAGGATGTGAGTGCTGAACAGAGGAGTGAGTGCACGTGTGGGTGATGCACCATCCCTGACGCTGCCCTCCCGCCCCCACTTTGAACATACTCTGCTAATAGGCCTCTGTGGGGAAAGCAGCAAGATTTCCCTGCCTGTTCCTGTGAAGGATGGTGCAAGATAGAGCTGCCATGGGAGCAGCTCTCTCTGAACAGCTGTGGACCCAGGAAGCAGCCTGCTGATCCAGGCTTTATGCCTAGGCTCTTCTAATGCAGGGCCAGAGCATGTGTTGTGGTCGTTCAAGAACAGAACCTCTTGTCCCCACTCCGGGTTGCGTGCAGCTTTTTCAGGGAGTGAAACAGGCCCGGAAATTGGTAGAGGAAGAACAAAGGGAAAGGGAGAGGTGGAAAGAGTGAACAGAATAGTGATGGCATCCAGGCCACACTTGAGTGTGAGAAAGATGTGAAGTTCATCCAGCAGTTTCGCAGGGCTTTTATTTAGAAAACCACACACGAAAATGATTCTTACAAGTGTCGATGGAGTTACAGTGGCATAAAACCACCATGATTGGAATCGGAGCACCAAGGCCCATGGACTCCTGTGAAGTCGTGCCTGACTGAGTCCCTGGGGCTTGAGGGAAGTCAGTCCCAAATGCCTGTTGGTAAGTATTATGGCTTGGGGGCCAGATGAACCAGCACAAAGAGCAGTGTGGTTGGCCTATAGAACTATAGTGTTAGGAGGGTCCAAGAATTAGTCAAAGGGGGTTGCGTATTGATTTAGGAGCAGCAGAATTGGAAGGAATGAAACAAAGGGATTTTCTTAACCTTGCAGGCAACAGACTGACAATTCAAATGTGGCATAACCCACTGAAAGCAGTGAGCCTGACTCTGATCTTGCATACCTCGGTTTTCCATTGGTATAGCTTCCTAGATCAGTGGTTCCCAACCTAGTTGCTGCAGGGGCATACCTTGATGCTGCTGGTTATTTTGAGGCACACCACCATATAATCTTTGAATGAACTCATGCATATTCATGAGTCAATCCAGAACTCTTTGAATATTTTTTCAAAACTATTCACACCTGCTCAGGCCTGAGGGCACATTGGTTGGGAAACGTCCTAGATCAGTGGTTCCCGGTCTTTTTCAGGCTGGGGACCCCTTTTTAACCAAAAAAAATCATTGTGGCCCCCCTGGCTGATTATGTAATCTGGCCCACAGCACTCCGGTGGTGCTGCTGGACAGTTGGCAAGTGGCACCACTGCCACCATAGCCCGTGCCTTTGGGGAGCTGAGACGTGGCAGCTATGGCCCCCTGCCCTTGCCCCTTCCAGGGTGCTGCCACAGCCTCCTTCCCCCTGCTGGGATCTGGCCGTGGGTGGGGAGAGGCAGCCTTGGCAGGATGCATCGGGGCTGCAGCTGGATTCTGGCCCTGGTAGGGAGAGGCTCTGCAGACCCCCAGGGGTCCCCGGACCACAGGTTGGGAGCCACTGTCCTAGGTATTTCCAGGGGGTAGCAGCTGTAGTCTCTGTATAGCAAAAACAGTGAGAGTCCTGTGGTGCCTTATAGACTAACAGGTTTCTTCGAGCATAAGCTTTTGTGGGCTTCAACTCAATTTCAGTTGCATCTGATGAACTGGGTTGAAGCTTATGCTTGAAGAAATCTGTTAGTCTATAAGGTGCCACAGGACTCTCGCTGCTTTTATTGTCCTAGATGTCAGTGGGTTTGCTTCTGCTTCCTAGCAGTGTGACATCTGAATCAGACCTAATGGGTGTACCTAGGTGTTACTGGAAGCAGCATCTGGCCTAGGAGTTTGGGCCCAGCACTGGCTGTTCAATAAATTAATTTAATCTAAAAATAGGGGGTGGGGAGAGGTTTATGAACAGAAAAATAAAGATTTCCTTCTTGGAAGGGTAGGTGATTGAAAACATGGCAGTGCAGGCAAAATTCCTACTGTTTGAACTGAGTGCAGGATCAAGCACACCTGATTGATTGCCCAAGCTGTGACACGTAAGGGAACCGAGCTCTTCTGGGTGTTCTTTGCAGCACTTTCTGAGGGTGGCCTTTGGGGAGGTCTCATATTAGCGCTCCAACATCAGTAGCCACTCCTGACAATTCGGGTCCGGAACCTCTCTGTGGGGTGTGTGTGTGGGTGTGTGTGTGTGTGTGTGTGTGTTAAATAAACTAAAGCAAGAGGTGGCATACAGTTGTTGGTGACATCAGGAGCCTCTTTGGTAACTTCCACAGACCCAAGAAGTATGCTTTATTTCCATGTGAATAGACTTACCTAAATCTGAAAAATAGAGGCATACAGCCATAGTGGTTGCTCGAACTTGTCTTCTTGGACAAGTGTCTTGAAGTTGCTTGTCTTAGTTCAGGGGTTGGCAGTCTTTGCTGACCCCTGTACCAGCTCTGCCCACTGCACCCTCAGTGGGTGCTGGGGGTGGAGCCAAAAGGGGGTGGGGCCAGGCCTCCAGTTTGCAGCTGGGGCTGGTACCTGTTCACAGTAGTGGCAGGTGGTCTCCAGGGGTTGGCACTGGGGCTGCCAGGGCCTTCGGGGGGGATTGCCCTGGACCATGCAGTTCTGGGGACCCTGCACTGTCCGCACCACTGCCCCCCCCCACGCATGCTGCTTTCAGCTGTGCCGGAGCAGTGGGAGTGGGGGGAGGCAGTGTGGGGCCCATACGGCTACCCCCCTGCACCAGCTGCGCTGCCTCCCACCCCTCCCCTGCTGCTCCGGCACAGAGCCGAAAGCCGCACGCATGGTTGGGCGGGGACACCAGGAGAGCTGAGGCGGGTGCCCCTTTTGGCCAGCTTACCTGGTCCCCGGCATGGGACGGCCGGTGAAGGGGCCTGCCCCTCCCTTGGTCCGGCCGGCCCTGCCCCCGACTGCTGGGGGTGCCTAAGTGGGGGTCCCACACCTCCCTAGGGATAGCCCTGCCCACAGCAGCGGCAGACAGCCTACGGCGGACAGGGTTGAGGCTGGCACCTGCCCCTAACAGTGACGGCTCTGGGCTCCCCAACCCACCCCACTTCGGGACGGGGCCAGGAGCTGCATGCCGCAGCTTCGTAGCCTTTGCTGCCCATGCTCCCCAGTGGGAGGCCTGGGGGAGTGGGGCTGGCGGTGGGGGGGTGGCTGAGTGGCTCCAAGTGCCACTCAGGCTCAGCCCCCATGCCATTTTTGGCACGGGTGCCGGGGGTTGCTGACCCCTGTCTTAGTTTGTTCTGTCACAGGTGGGGTAGCAACAGCCATTGGCTGTCATATAATGGCTATTAGGTTGTATTTGGTGTTTGGGCTTTTCTCCCTGTATAAATCTGTATAAGTTAGGGGAGTTTTTTCCTATTACAGCTGGCTGTAGTGGCTCTCCCATTTTTACAGAGCTCTATTTCAGTTGCTGGTAAGTCTATCAGACTCTACCATTCTGGACTGAAACTTTCCATGCTTTCTCTCTACCTTAGGGTGCTACAGTCTAGCTGTTCCCAAGAATGAAGCTGGTAGGAGGGGCATGCTGTGCGTGTGTGTTTGGGAGGAGGGGGGGAGATTTGAAGATCAGAGGCCGGGTCTACACTGGCCGCAATATTTGGTGGCAATGAACAGGAGTTATACAAGTTGCCGAGCATCATGTGTAACTCCCAAACTTCTCTCCTTCAGTGTGTTGTAGACTCCATACTGCTGTGACTGGAAATACTGTTCTCTTTGATGTAATACTACCCCATTCCAGGGGGTGAGTTTAACCAGTCGATCTCTGGAATGATGTAGCAGGTTTTCATTGACTGCTAAGCTGATCTAGAAAACTCGATCTAACGGCAGTGAATTTGCAGCCGTCAGTGTAGATGTGGCACTAATGTCCCAGTGGTTCAAATAAGGAACTCAAAATTTTGGGGTGGGGGGAGAGTTGTATTTCATAATGTTCCAATGAAAATCTGACCTGATTACGAAGCTCCAGGGGCAGTCTTAATTTATACATACATAGATGAGTTTTCACAACTTTTGGCAATGTGGGTTATTGCAGGCTGCACTGTGGATGTATCTCTATCTTAATTTCCCTGTAGCTCTCCAGATAAAAATGGGACATGAGAAAAATGGATCCTTTCCCTTCTTCCCAGATACCTTTGGCCTAGTTGACATGCTGGGCTTGTTCTAGTTTTCTCTTCTCTACTTTCTGTCTTTCCCAGTTCCTGTTATTGGATAAGGCTTCATACCCTGGGAGAAGGCAATGAATGTTTCCCATGTTATACAGATGGGTAGCAGGATCGGCAAAGTTGCATGCCGTTACTGGTTGCTGGGCTGGGAATCAAGCCCAAATGCCAATGCTTTTTTAAGAGACTGTGGCAAATCTCTGCTGAGAGTCCACAGATGTATGAGTACTTCTAACATAAGAGCTTTATCTCTGTCCCCAGCTGATAATTCTTGGATTTGGGAATTCAGACTAAGTCTTCTACTTCCGTAATATGTGAACGTCCTCACACGGAAGGAGGCAGGGCTTTTTTGTCACTGAGGACACACGGGCTTTTAGTACAAAGGTCCAGCTCTGTGGCTAGAGCATGTACATAAGGAAGCAGAATTAAGATTCCATGGGTTACTCAGTTTTGGAACTTCCTAACATTTGAGTCACGTGCTGTGCAACCATAATGTTCTAGTGTTGGTGCGGGGTCTTTTTTGAATGGCATGTGATTTAGTCCATGTCCCTTTAAGGCTTGGGGAGAAAAGTTAGCTCTTGGAGGGTCCCTTCCCTAAATAGACATGGCACTGTGAAGCAGTTGTGTTTGCCAAAGTGATAGTAGTTTGGTCAATGTTGGGATAAAGGTATTTGAGTTTGTTGTTTTCTCTTGGTAGGGGCTAAGAGGAAGTTAATCTCCCTCATTCGTGAAATAGGAAGAAATTTTGATGACCAGCTTTCTCTTGCTGCCAAAATAATACGCGGTTTGCAATGTGGTAGCACTCTTTCTCCTAAACTTTCTCATGTTGTGATAGCTAAGTTCTACAGTTGGATTTACAGGTACCATTTAAAAAGAAAACAGCCCACAAATCTCTATTGCAGACATGTTGTAGTCTCACTTGCTTCCTTTCATCCAGTTAGTGCATCGTTTAAGGCTACCATTTTCAACCCTGGGTGCCTGCAGTTAGGCACCTAAATCTGCATGGTAATGTGTGCCTGACTCTTGGATTCAATGCTTGCAAATTTTGACCTGAATGTTATTCCTCTTTAAGAGCAAAAAGTACACGCACCAGCCCAAAATAGTTCAAATACAGGAACAGTTTATTGTAGCCTGGCAGTATTTTCAGGGTGAACAGAACACAATAACAGTAGCAATCTTCTCTGTTGGGATTGTCAAGGAAATCTGTATAGATACTAGGAAGCTAATTTAGTCCAAAGAGCAAAGCACTGCCTTTTATAACTAATGGAGGCCTGTTTAGTGATGCATACATAGTATAATCACATGATTTAGCTATCAAAACTGTGGGGTGTGGGTGTTTTTTGGTATCTTGTTCAGCATAATTTATTCAGCATTTCTTCCTCAGGTTATCAAGAAGGAAGGAACTGGGACAGAGTCTCCCATGATAGGCGACAAAGTGATTGTCCATTATACAGGGTGGCTTCTGGATGGCACAAAGTTTGACTCCAGCCTGGACAGGAAAGACAAGTTTTCGTTTGACTTGGGGAAAGGTAATGTCCTGTCCATTGTTTTTATCTGTCTGTTTGGCAGATAAAATGATTGTGACTCCATCAAATTGTTCAATAACCACATTTTAAAGTACTTGCATAATGGTGCTTCAGAAATTAAATATTTTTTTAAAGAACGTGAGACATGAACCCGTTGATTGGGGGGGGTGGGGGGGCACGGCGGAGCGGATGGACTTCTGAATGTTAATGAAGTGCATCTGATGCAATGATGCCTGCCCCAGGGATCTGTCCACATGGAAAATCATTCCTGATTAACACTGTCCAATTAGCTTTGTGGAAGTGTATTTAGAGCAATGTGGAATAAGGCATTCTTACTCCAGAATAAGAGTGGACGTGTAGATAATCAGGAATAGCTGTTTCTCCTTTAAATAACATCACATTTTAATATGGAATATTTCCCTGTATAGAGAAGCCGTGGTAATGCAACTGGCATGAAATAGTAGCCTAGATAAGTGAACTGTCATATTCATCTCAGTGGGAGATTCCCCCCGAACTTTAATGATGACTTAGAATAGCCACACCAGCTATTTCATTCCTTACCCAGGCAGAAGTACTAAGCAAGCATGTATAGTTTTGATGATTTGTATTGGAGCAGGGTGCCATGGGGCAACTGTGTAGGTGGAAACCTGCCTCTCTTCCCCTAAACATCCAACTCAGCCTTGGCCAAAGGGAATGGGAAAGAAGAGAAGCATGCCTCAGTTGTCTCTTTGGTGCCAGAAGCCCCCAAGGGTGGTCCTGGTTCTAGGGATCTCTGAAGGAGTTAGTGCCCTGGCTGTCCTCAGCGGTAGTAGGGCTTCTTCACCTAGATGTTTGTTTCATGCTGAAGGGCATCTGGATAACATTTGTGTTGGCCTTTGCCAGTTGATAAAGTACAGAGAGAAAAGATCATAGTTGTGGATTGTCTGTTTTCAAAACATGAAAAGTTTTGCACCCGAATATCTTCCTCTTTAAAGGGTTTATTATTGTTTCACAGTACTCAGCAGCTTTCCAGGAACTTCAAACACAGTCTTTGCCTCGGATGGCTTACACCCTGTGTGAGCAGGGTTTTGACTGAAGAGAGCAACAATTTAAGCACTGTAGGTCAGATTTTGATCATTTGTACAACTTAAACTTGAATGGAATTAATCCTGATCTAGATAAGCTAAAGTGAGAGCACAGTTATATCTATGGTTTCTATAAAGTGGATGTTGTGTAGACAAATTGTAATACAAATAACCAGTATCTCACAGCTGCTGACTTTTTTTAATATGTACCTAGCAATCACATGACTCAACTCTGATTGGGCAGGTGAGGTGATCAAAGCTTGGGACATTGCTGTGGCGACTATGAAGGTTGGAGAAATCTGTCGGATTACCTGCAAACCAGAGTATGCTTATGGCTCTGCTGGGAGCCCGCCTAAAATACCTCCTAATGCCACGCTGATTTTTGAGGTAAGTAGGGGCTTGTCACTGATACTGTACGCTTTGTATGAAAGACTGTGAATTTGCTGTAGAAAGTAGGGAGTACATCTTAACTCCACTGGGTGACTCTTATTCACCTATGAATTCCCTTCATTAGTGTGGAAGACTGGGCAGTCTGTAAATGGAAATTGAACAGGGTTGTCTTTGCCTTCCAAATCCAGGACTATCAGTTGACAGGATGCTGAATTGCTACTTTTTTCTAATTATCTTGTCCCATCTTGGGAACATGGAGAAGAGGGCTGGAGAAGAGAACAACTATGTAACCTGCCACCAGTGGCAAAACTAGGTGTTGTGGTGCCTGACGCAAGCAGCCCCAAATGCACCCTGACCTGACTTGGAGCCCGAGCTGTCCCTGGTGGGTGATGGGTAGCTGGATCCGTCCCCAGCCTCCGCCTTCCAGCAGCAGCTAGGGACCCTAGGTGCCAAATTTTAGAGGGCGGGCTTTGCCCTGGTCATCCTGCCCTAGTTACAGCCCTCCCTGCCACTGTTTATTTGATCCATACTGAATCTGGTAGCAGAAGTAAGGGAGGATGAAATAGAGGTTTAGCTCACTCTAAGGTGGGATTTGGGGCAGTATCTTATCGGTTTTCTGAAATAATACATTAAATGTGAAATTCTTTACATAAAGAGGGAGGAAGGATGGTCTGGAAGGGCAGAGAGGGAGAATCCCAAGGTTCTGTTCCCAGTTGCCATTGACTTGCTGTGCTGTGTAATGAAACTTAAATTAGGGATTTGTGTGAAAAGGGAGTAAGGGCTGGGCTGTGCTGGGAACTCAGATTGGCATAGCTATATCTCTTGGATGTAGAACTGTGCTGATTTCACCCCCAGTATAGATGGGACTAGCTTGACAGAAAGATTTTTCCCATCAACCTAACTAGTTCCTCTCAGGCAGATGGATTACCTTCACTGATGAAAGAAACCCTCCCATCAGTGCAGGTAATGTCTGTGCAGAAGCACTATAACAAACATGGTGCTGCAGCTGTGCCTCTGTAGCAGTTCCAGCCACCCTAATGCTTTTCAGCCTTACAGGCATAATTAATTTGAGTAAAGCACTTCACAGTTGTATACATCTAAGGATTTTTTTAAGTGAAAGGAGGACACTGGCTAAGATTTGGAGTAGTAGAACCCTCTCTTAAATTTTGCAGGATTCAAACCAGCCCTGCTTTTCACTTTATTGAAACAACTACCAATTTTCCATTTACCCAAAAAACCCACTACCAGTACCAATCATAGAATCACAGGACTGGAAGGGACCTCAGCAGGTCATCTAGTCCAGTTCTCTTCACTTATGGCAGAAATGGGTAGTATCTCGACAATCCCTAACACTGATAAATGGCTCTTGGAATCTTAGCGACAAGGTAAGTGAGGTAATATGTTTTATTGGAGCAATTTCTGTTGGTGGAATAGACAGGTTTTCACAGGTGGTTTTGCCACAAAATTTCACACATGTTGAGAGACAGTTTGGATTTGGATTTTTTTCAAACCAACTTTGTTCCAGAATTGTGACAAGCTCTAGTTAAGATGTTCACAGAATTCCTAGGTACCTTTAAAACTACAAAAATGTGGTTCTTCCCACAAGAGTGGCATATGTTGTTAATCTATAAAGTAACGGAGCAATTGCATGTGGTCCAGAGTCCATTGGTGACCTGCAGAGAGCTGGCTAGTCACATGACTTGGATCCACAAAGGGAGTTGACTGTTGCAGTCATTAGTGTACAAAATCACTAGAATCAACAAAGTCTGGGTTCGGAGCCATACAGTGAATGGGGAGTGCTACTCATTAGGTAGCCTCTGTAGGCTGGTGTGGTGGTTTTCAACCTTTTGTGGGTCGCAGCATGCTTGGTGGCATGTCACGATCCTACAGGACACACCAGCGCACTCCTGCCAGGCCAAATCCAGCCATCTCCCCAGCTCTCCGTGACACATTCTATTGCGGTGTGGGGACACAGTAACGTGTGCCGACAGTGGTTGAGAACTGCTGGTCTAGTGGTTAGGGCATGCCCTTGGGATATGAAAGACATTGGGAACAGTCTCCCTTCCCCAGTGACTATTATTTGTTCCAAATTGAACAGTTTCAACAGGAGAGATGCAGGGTGACCACCAGTAGACTATCCCATAGCTCGTTGATTAAGGTGCTCACTTGTGAGTTGGGTGACCCCTGTTCAAATCTCTTTTCCACATTAGGTAGAGGGTGGAATTGAACTGGGGAGAGATTACCACCATCCTGAGTGAGTGCTCAGACTGTAGGGCTCAGAAGTTATAAGGGAGGGACCAACACAGCGATCTCAGTTAGAAAGGGCACTGATCCAGTAAGCATGCTCCGAGCTCACCTACTGCATCAGGTTCCAAAGTGAGATAGGCGTGGAAACACTTACCTTCCTCTGTCTCATAGATCACACTGGGATTCAGAAGGGAGATGGGTATCCAGACACCTTTTGTGCAGAATCAGAGGTGTGCCCAGAGGTAGGAACTGAGGCAACCAGAGAACTTTTTCAATGAAACTTAAGTGCTGAGTGAGGTTAGGTGCCTGCCAGGTTAGGTGGCAGCTGAATGCAGGTTTTGTGGATTGTAGAGGAACCTAAATCCATCTGCAGATCTTGGGCTTTGTGCTGGCACTTTCCCTCCCTCTTGGTGCTACAGATATCCAGAGTCTTCACTGCAAGCAGCCTTAAAGCCTGCAAAATCAATGGAAGGAAATAACTGTCTCAGCTAGTAGGCACTGTTATAATATATGGGAGTAGCCCTCAAATAACAGAGTCACTGTGAAATTAGACCTACCAGCCACCAAGAGCAAAGGAGTGGCTGGGCAGGGAGGAAATAAAATAGTTGGGCAACATACCCTCTGTGCAGGTATAGAGTAGAGCAACAGAGGGGAAAACTGACCTGTGTTCAAAAAGGATCAAAACTTAAATCACTAAATTTTGTTCTTACTATTGTAATTTTACCTATTACAACTTTCTCATGTGAGCAGTTGCTGAACCTGCGACAAGGAGAGACTTAAGTTTGTAAATGAAAGAGCGCTTGCATTGGAGGTAGTTGTCACATGAGACTACCTTTCTAGTCATGTGTTCTCCATTCTGTGGAAAAGCGTTACCCATTGGAAGGAATGTAGCTCCCTGCTTTCTTGATGAGCTGTTGTCAGCTGTCACAGGGAAAACTCAGAATGTGAACTGAGATTCTTGCAAGTAAAAAAAAAAAATAATAATAATTTACATGCCTCTGGTTCCTTCCATCAGAGGAAGATGGTGATTTTACACAGATCAACATGTCTTGTAGGAGGTAGGTGGGGAGAAAGGGATTCCAAAGCTAACAGCTTGTCCACAGTCATAGCAATGCTGTGGCAGTGTTGGGACTAGAACACAATTTCCTGCTGCCTCCCTTGTTTAAAAAAAAAAAAAAAAAAAAAAAAAAAAGTTTTTGGAGGTTCCCTGCAATTATTGCGTCAATTTATTTAAATAATTCGTCACTAAGAGGTTGCATGGGCTGAAAACACTAACCCAGGAAGGGATCTAGTTCTCACTAAAGTCATTCATTCTAGTTTTTTAGAAGTGCAGAGGTTTTGCTTGCCTACGTAACATGGTGTGAGAGACTAAGGGTATATTTTCACTGATGGCAGCAAGTTTGCTGTCATCAGATTGATTTATCTGGATCAATTGAGAAGTGAAGATCTCACTTAATCCAGAAGCTAGTTGAATAAAACCACCTCCTCAAAAAGCACAGTGCTGCTTTGATGGGTATGCATTTCTTATCACCACAGTGTAAGAGAGATGGCTCGCAGAAGGGAATTTAGGAAGTTGACGTAAATTATGCCAGGTCCTCTGAATAGCTTGTGCAACTCCCCTTGACTGCTGCTAAATTTGCCTGTTAGTGTAGACTAGATCTAACTAGTTGGAAGTGTGGCCTGTGCTAAAGTGTTAATGGCGCAACCTACCTGACTGGGAGATGGGGGTGTATATGCTGGCAAAAAAAAAACAAAAAAAAAAAAAAACCCAATCCTTGGTTAGATGCAGCTATGTGGATATTAAAGTATCATAGGCCGATAAAGCTTTATGGTGCTTTATTGAGCCAGTATAAGCAGCATAACTGTCTGTAAAAGAGGGTTTTCTGCTTTAATTGTACCAGTCTAGTTTAGTGTCAAGGTTAAATGATAGATAAGGTCACGGTTTGTACAGTGACTTCTGAATGTGTAGCACTATTAAAAAAAAAATCATCACTTTGTTTTGCTTTATGATCCTTTCAGTTCCCTTTAATGGAAAGTGGAGGCTGGTCAACACTGTTGAGAACATGAATAAAATCTGGTGTAACGTTTCCAGGCGTCTTTCCTTCGTTCTCTTATTAACTGAGAACTAAACTCAGTAGTTTACATACCGTTGTTTGGGACCCAGTACTGGGTCATGGTGCTCCCTGCTGCTGCCACCAAAAGACTGGAATGCAGTGCTCGAAGAATTGTTGGGTCCTAGGCGTAAAAGATCCCCTTCCCAAGTAGGCTCCCCTCCCCCCCAAAAGGAGTTTGAAAACCACTGCACTAAATCACCTGTCTGCATGAAGATATTTCTGGTTTTTGAAGAATGAAGGGAAGAGACTAGGGGGAGTATGAGCTAGATTGTAAACCTTCATTCTCAGTGGTAGGAATTTACCTATGCAAGTGGGTCCATTGAAATGGATGCGGCTACACGTGCAATTAACTGTTCTTGCTAATGGCAATAATGGATGCATAATCTAGCCCTAAAATGAAGACCTTGCAAATCCATCATCACTCAAAATCTATCCCTCCAGCTAGTTGTGGTTAATTTGTATTAGGTTATTGAACTCTGCATGTATACAGTCCATTTTTTCCATAATACATATCTCTGGGTGTTCAGGTGCACATATATGGAGCAGAATTATAAAGCTAGCTTGAGAAAAGGAAGCTACCATTTGTGGTGACAATTCCAGGGCTTGAGGGTTTAAAATCTCCACTGTGATAGTCCTCCCACTGCAGTGGTGTGAATTTTCCCAGAGTCAGTGGGGAAAATAATTTAAATTGAACACTAGCATAAACTTTACTTGGACCATGTACAGCAGACCAGATGTATACAGCAGGGCATTAGAATCAGTACACAGTGGTGCTGAATCCCAAAACAAAACACTCTACTCGCCTCCTTAAAGAGGTGGCTCCAGTGACTCACTAGTAGTGGATCCAGCTCTGTATAAGTAGAAAGCAATGGCTAATTAGAAAACCACTGTTTCCTAGCTTAGTGACTAGGCACCAGTTTAATCATACAGGCTGACAGCAATTTCATGTGACTCAGTCAAATGTGTGTGAGAGGATGCCAGCTCTGTTTGAAACCAGCTCTATGGGGAATCTTTCTTTTAATCTCTTTTTTTAATGTTGGAAAATTTAAATAGAAGTTTAGTCCAGAAAAGTATAATGACCACATCCACTGGCTTTACGAATGACTGGCAGACAGACAGTGTAAGTGACAGGGACAGACAGCGCATCTTTGGTAGCCTGAACTTGCTCTGAAGCGCTTCCTTCTTTCCTTCATGGTTTGTGTGCATGAAAACATCTGTTTTCACTCCTCTGGATGCTTTGTTAGAGAGGCTGTCTCATGTGGTGTTCTCTCTTAAAAAGTGTTCACAAGCTGAGTTCCTGTGTTCTGCTATCATTCTGCCAGAGTCCCTAATAACTCAAGAGATAACTAAACTTCAGAATTTCCCTTGGGCTTAATTGCAAATGCTTTCTTAAGAGGGTGCAGGGGGTGGTCTGAGAGACATGTTTTGTTTGTTTAGCTGAGACTTAACAAAACAACCCCCCCCCCTTTCATTTTGTGGAATCAACAGATCTCTTTTTCCAGATGGCTGCCCTGCATCCAGTGTCTTCTGCTTCTTACTATTTTACATGGATTCATTCTGCAGCATGATGTAGGTGGCCTTGGATCATCCCCAGTGGAGCTAGGAGGTTGAGCTCCTCCTAGGTATTTAGGTGCCTAACTCCCATTGAAATCAGAGAGGTAGGTGCTTAAATAACTTCGAGGATCTAGCCCAAAGTCCCTGTGATGCCTGATGTATTTCTAAGCTAAATTACCTTTCCTAGCAAAGTGAGGACTCCCCTTTTCCCCTCCTACAGCCGCCACCACCTCCAAGATGAACACAAAGCAGAAAGGAGCCTGTTTTTCAACACTGAGGAAGGGGTCAAATGCGGGCAAGACTGGAGAAATACAGATCATCCCTTCCATCCTTAGGAACTTTACTAGCAGAAAATTTATTTAGGCTGAGTTCATTCCTTCAGGCAAGGATTCCCCTCTGAAGGGAGATGCAGGAACATCCTTGGTAGGGTGGCTGTGTGGGAACGCATGATTGTGAAGAGAGAAGTCCTCTACACGGATGTGCTGGTGGATTTGCAGGGGTGTGAATGGTGCCTGGCTAGGAGCGGTGACCTGTTCTGCCGATGGAACATCCAAGGGGAGAAGTTACTGATGGAATTGTCACAAATCTCCCTGTTTTGCTCCATCATGTAAGTTTTACCTTGGGAAGGAGGTAATCTATTTCTGAGCATTCAGCCACCTTTTTATGCCCCAGTGGGATTTGGATAAGAATACCCAGTTGTATCAATGAGAGAAGTTTTCATTCCTCTCCTGTCCTATGGAGAAATGCTGCATTACTCTGATCCAATTGAGCAAAGCAAAAAAAAAAAAAAAAAAAAATTGGCCATGTGTCTTACGTGCCCTTAGGCCCAGGCATCAGTACTATTTCCCATCCTCTCTAGGCCCTGTTCAGGATACATGACTTTCCCCACTAAAGTGTCTCTTGCAGCTAATTCACACAAAAGTACTAATATTAAAGCTGTGGTGAAACAATCACTGTAATAATGTTAAGTGGCTCAGCTTGATTTTTAAGCCAACAAAGACTGCAAAAACACTACAGTTTTTATGCCTCAGGAGAAATGTTTGATCTTCCACAGGCTTGTGCTAAGCAGATGGGAGAACTTTTCAGTAAGGAAATAAGCTCTAGTGTTGTGGTACACAGGACTTTCCTGAGATCTTAAAGAGAAAAAATTTGGAAAGCAACTGTGTACTTCTCTTCTGTACTGAAGCTGGCTTTTCACTAGCCTCAATGTGTTCCTTCCTGTCCCCTCTCTCCTCTGCTATTACCCTGCAGATCCTTTAGCCTGAGTGCTTCAAGCAGTGAATTTGGGGAATCCAGCCTTCCTTTTTTTGCAGTAAGAATTCTTCCACCTACCTTCCTCACCCTCCCCGTTCCCTGTGCTGCCTCCAGAGGAGCAATGGAAGAGGGGATCATCATGCAGCATGCCCTAGTCCTTGCCCATTGCATTTGATCCTGATATAGCTGTAGTCAGTAAATATTCAGTCAGGCACTTAAACCAAAATAAGTGTGCCCATGTGAGGGGGCTGCACTCATTTACAAAGTCAGTTTCTAAACAAATTTAGTTAAATTAGTGCAATTTTTATTATGAAAATGGGGCTTCAGGCTGTTAAATTTTTCTTTACTGCCACCTGTACACAAGCCAGTTAAATGGTGAGTGATAATTACAAGTAATACTCTACAGGCCAAAAGGAGCCACATTCTGCAGGAAAGGAGAGCTGGCCTGCTGCTGGTTATAGCGTCCTATTTTTCTGCTATGTGCAGGTCCAGTGTGCGGCAGTTAGTCTGTTCCAATTGACATTAGCTGGTTATAGTCTTCACAGGACCATCTGCCTGCTGAGATTTTTCCAAAGCCTAGCCGTGACCCTTCACGCCTGTTGCTAGAGGCGGTGGATGGCACAGAACCAGCTTTAGTTCCATTGAGAGCATCCCTCCCCCAACTACAGGGCTTGTCAGTTGGCCAGATAAAGCAACTAGTCAGCCCCGTATAGCCACTTGAGCAGTGCTAAGGTCCTGGCTTTCAGGGGGATGGCGATCCAGGAAATCTTTCCAGTGGTTCTTAGACAAACCCAGAGAATTAAAACCAGTTACGGCTATGACTAAAGCTACTTATAAAGATCCAGATTAAATGAGCAGTTATTGTGGAACAGGTTTTGTGGGGGTTTGTTTGTTTGTTTGTTTTGGGTTGGGGGGGGGGAGCCCTTCCTTAAATGATTGTCAGTGGTGTGTGTATTTTTTATTGAGTTCTGGCTCCCCTGCAGTGACATCACCTGCTGTTGAAAACACAGGGAGAAACACATTGCATTCTGGGAGGCGGTTAGTGCAAAACAGAAATGAGAGCATCTTCTCATGACTAGCTTTGTACACAGTAGAGCAGGAATATGCAATGGGAGACTGAGCAGCTGCCTCCTTACTGGGTCAGTGTCTGGCACTGGTCGCAGGCTGAAGTCATTGCTTTTTCCCTCCTCTTGCCAGACTCAGTATGTGCTTGAAAATAAAGCAGAGGGCTAGGATTGATTTGGAGAAAAAGGAGAAAGCTGGACGCATGCACATTGGTATAGGGTTTTGTATTCTTTAAAGGACCAGTGACACAGACTTACTGTCTTCAGCAAAGTGTTTGTGGGTTGAATTGTCTTGTTCTATTTTCCCATTGGTTTCTGGTCAGAGTGGTATATATGGGGTCAGGAGCTTGAACAAGCTGAGAATAAACTGACTGTAATCAAAGGCTGATGATAGTTCAAAAAAAGTCCCTTTAAAAAAAAGTCCCAAAAGAGAAGCATCATCAAACTGTGCAAGCAGAACAGTGGGTTCTGCTCCCTACAAGTGTCAACAGCTTTCCCATTCCAGACACTTTTGGTCCATTCTGTTATCCTCAAAAGCAGTGGCCTTGGGCAGATTTGTCTGCTATCTTAAAACAGCGTGCACTAGTCTCAATAAGGCTGATTGTAACAACTGTGTTGCTTATACTTTGTTTTTACCATCAGTCTCACTACACATGTGTATTGGTCAAAATAATCTTTTGTTGCTGTTGTTACAACACAAGATTTGCCACATGTGATCAGACTGCTGAATCTACCTGTGCTGGCAGCCTCTTCCTGGCAGTGACCCATCCCAGATACCTGCTGGGAAGAGCACTTCCAGTATCTTACCTTAATACCCACTGTTACAGATCGGAAACAGTTAGGCTCCCATGCTATGACTGAGAACTCAGTTTCGTGTTCCAGTCATATCAGTTATAAAAGGGGCTGTTTGAGGTTATAGGTTGCGGGAAAGGAAAATCAGTTTTGCTTCACCCTCATCATCTCAGTATAGCAGGCCTTCCTTGAGATGCAGTTTCCCTGCCTGGCCCCTGCCTCTGTGGTGTAGACAGGGCTAGAAAAGACTATGGATAGAACTAAATGAGAGTAACACGTGCTATGGCATGGCAGAAGGATAATGTGGTAGATGGAGGGCCCTCATTCACCAGCCCATCACAAGGGGAGAAGGCAGGCAAACAGAAATAGGTTGAGAATGATGGCAGTCAGCTAAGATAAAGTGAGGCTGAGCCTCAGTTCTGTCTGGAGCCCTGAGTTTCTCTTGGGTTTCCTTTGATCCTGTGGGACTGGCAGGCCTGTGCAATCTGTTTAAACTGGAGGCCCAATCCTGTGCCTGTTGAAATCAGTAGGAATTTGTCCATTGGCTTCAGCGAGAGCAGGATCATGCCCTGACTGAGGAGCTTGTTTCTGCTCACATAGCTGCGTTTGATGTTTATGTAGATTCCCCCTCACCCTCCATGCCCATATTTTTCCATTTCACCTATTTTTGCTTCTTGTCCAGCCCTGAGCCAGGTAGCAATTCTGTTCCCTTTGGCATTTTATTTGAGAGCATGTAAAGGTTATGCCAATCCATAGTGCACTGAGCTCCAGCACATTACCTAATGGCTGAAGAGGCAACCTTGAGCGGTGCTAGTCTTTGACTCTCATTTCTGCTGTTCTGCCTGTGTTCAAAGGGGTGTTTCAAGTAAACACTCATCCCTGCCCCTTCCACACAAACACTACTTTTTAAAAACAGCACATGGCAGGACAAGGGCTGGATCTTGGTGTTGTCTCATCTTGATTTCATGTAGCATTATCAGTGTCTGTAAAATAGTTCTTGGGAGACAGGATGGTCACACAAACTATTAATGATCCATGGTATTCAGATTTTTAAGTTCTCCAGGGGCTTCCAGCCATAAAGGGTTGGATATAATCACAAACATATAAGCTATTCTTATGTTCTTCAGGGGCTTCCAGTTACTACAGTGTTGGATATGATCACAAACACCTAAGCAGCCTTGACTCAATCCAGCAGAAGGGCTGATGCATACTTCAGTAGCCATGGTCTAGGTTGTCAGATGCCCTTCACAATGTTGTCTGAAATGTACAGGCTTTCACACGTAGCAGGATTTTCAAAGGCTTCTTGGCTGCTGCTTTTTCTCTTGTAACAGGGGATCGAATTCCACCAGTCCACTGTGTTGGCACAACAGGAATTAATGTAAGGCTGCCCTTTTCTCTGCAGATCGAGCTGTTTGAGTTTAAAGGGGAGGATCTAACGGAGGATGAAGACGGCGGAATAATCCGAAGAATCCGTAAGAAGGGTGAAGGCTACTCCAAGCCCAACGAGGGAGCCCTTGTAGAGAGTAAGTCTGTTTCAGAGGGCAAATGGAGGAATAGTAAAGGAAGTTGCTTATGAGTGGGTGTTCTCTAGTTAGCGAAGGAGCCATTATAAAATCATTTCTCATTTTGCTGCTGGATTACTTTGATCCTGCTACCAGAAACCTCTCTTGGAGGCTCTGGAGGCTTTATAGGGCTGCGTGGGGGCCCATCTTCTTTGACAAGTGAGAGCCAGGCATTTCTCAGGAATTAGAATGTTTTGTTAGAGAGCAACGAGAAGGGATCTGACGTTTGTTCACTGTTGAGCAAGGAAGACAACCCAGATGTGCAAGCAAAAGTGTTTATTGGATTTAACACCAGATGTTACATTTGCTGTCCTCCCCAGAACATTTGCCTGGACAATCTTTTTAAAGAGAAGAGATTGATGTTCGGCTTTCCTCTGATTCCATCAGTTAGCTTCTCTCTTGCTGTACTAGATACCCTCTAACGTGCCTATGCGATTTTTTTTTTTTTCCTCCCTGTTTTTGCATCTCAGTCCAGATAGAAGGTCGACATGGAGACCGGGTGTTTGACAAACGGGAGCTACGGTTTGAGGTTGGAGATGGAGAAAACTATGACCTTCCTCCTGGTCTGGAGCAAGCAGTTCAGAAAATGGAGAAGTTAGAGGAATCTGTGGTGTATCTCAGACCCAGGTAAGCAGCTGCTGATCTCCAGTTCTTTCTCTGGATCATGATCCTGGCACAAGGTGGCCCCAGTACTTCTGTCTTTGATGATTTGGGGGTGGGGGTTTTCTGCTTAGTGTAGTTCTTCCTACATCTGCCACCTTTCTTTCTCCCCTGCTGAAAAACCCTGCTCAAAATGTGAGTGGCCTCAGAAATCTGATATCTGGGAAGTATACAGCTAGTTGAGGCGCCAGTTGAGGAAGCTGCCAAATGGGCATGAGCCATGGGTGGGGATGAGCTGCATTCCTCACTGTTGGAGTGGAGGAGCAGCACTAGTTCCTATAGGGAGGGGTTGGTGTACCAGAGCAGAATGATAGTCAAGCAAATCTGGTTTCAGGGGTTAGAGAGAGCTGTTAAAACTATGCTGCTCCTAACCATGCAGTACAAAACTCTGGTGAGTTTCTCTCACTTCCTGCCTCCAGATCATGACTGTGTTCTGAAGCACTTGTATTTGCAGCCCCTGTCATTTTCATCACAGTCCATGTGACTTCACATGCTGTTCCTATTTGTATAAATGTGCGTGTCTTTTATGGATCCTGACAAAGGTCCTTATCTCAGTAATAATCTGTAGTGATGCATGTGAATGAGCTGTGGGTAGAGAGGATGGATATTCTTGAGATCAGCTTTCTGACTGGCACCATGTCAGAAAATCTCTTTGCTGATCGAACAGCTGTGAACATTTTATGAGGCCTTTGGGAAGGAGAAAGAGCCTCTCCACTTTCTCTGAAATGAGCTGAGAATAGCTGGGCTACAGAGAAACAAACGGGAAATTTTTTTGATGGTCCTGCATGTTAGTAGCAGTTCATTTCCAAGGAAATGGATAGATTTTGTGGAAAGGGGAGAGAAATGCAGGTTTGTAGGTTCAGCAGCAGGACTGCAAATAAGAGGAGTTTGCTTCGATTGCTTTCAGCAAGCCCTGGCTTGTTTTATGTTTTGAAATATTTGAAACTGAATCTAGTGCTCCTGAATGGTGCAGAGTAAACAGCCCTTCGGACCAAAGTCTTCTCTTTGTTCTCAGAATGGGGAGAGCACTGGCAGCTGCTAGACATGGCTGGCACCTGAGCTCAAGGGACTCCCTTCCGATGGGAGGAGCTAGTTCAGTGTCAAAGCTCGTTAAATTCCTGGTCTTTCTGCTAGGTATTGCAACATAACTGGCATCTAGTGCCAGTTGTGGTGTGGATGCACCCACTTGGAATTGAACTGAGACTGGCAAACTCATTTCGTAGCCAACAGCTATGAGGTGGTAACAACTTGGGGTCATTGTTGAGCCAGTCTATTACAAACTGATATCAGAGAGAGGAAAGGTTTTACATTCTGACCTCTCCGGGTCACCCAGCCTCACACTTCCTGTTTTTAGGCATTTGTCTTTTCGGAACACTGAGCAGAATGTGAGTTTGGTGTATATAGCCATATTCTGTTGGTTTCTGCTTCCTTGCCAAAGAGGAGGTCTAGCTGTTGCGAAGGCCAGGATGATAATAGACCTCAAAAAGAACTAGATAAGTACATGGAGGATAGGTCCCTCAATGGCTATTAGCCATGATAGGCAGGGATTGCTATTTGCTAAAGCCTGGGAATGGCTGCTGGGATGGACCACTTGATAAATTACTTGTTCTGTTCATTTTCTACAAAGCACCAGGCATTGATCGTGGTTGGAAGACAGAATACTGGGTAGATGACCTATTGGTCTGACCCAGTATGGCCATTCTTGATGTTGTTAAAAGATCCTTTAGAAGCCACTTATTTCTGTTACAGCTACGGTTTTGGGAGTGCTGGGAAGGAGAAGTTTCAGATCCCTCCAAATGCAGAGCTGCAGTATGAAGTGAAACTCAAAAGCTTTGAAAAGGTAGGAACAAAGGGATGAAATCCTGTTGGGCTGGGTAGAAGGCATGTGTTTGGTACAACCTCTGCCTCAGAGAGCAGGAGGAAAAAGGTGAATTTTGATTAGCTGAGGATGGTGGAAGATGAAATGGGAATAGGAATTGCTGGATGAAATCCCTTGTATTCTCAAGGGACCATATCTGCTTTGGACAGAATCTCTCCTGCTGTAATCCAACTCCCTCATGGTCAGTTGAAATTCCTCCACCCATTTTTCCATGTCTGCTTTCCTTTACCCCATAGAAAGATGCAGCTCAAAGCGATTGGGTTCTGTAAAGCTGCCCGCAGTGACTCAAAAGGCTGAGCACCAACTGCAGGGCAGACTGGTGGGAAGCAGGGCACAAATGCCAAACTGGTTGTGAGTTCTGTACTTAGATTTCACCAGCCAATGATCAGCTATTTTAAACTCCTCAAGCAGCCTAGCCATGGAGTCTCAGGTAGTCCCTGGAGTACTCCAATCTGTCTTGCCACCCAGGTAAGCAGATCTTGTTTCAGATCATCTCATACATCTAGACTCAGAGCAACATTCAGGTCACTCCTAGGCCTAAAGGATGAGTCACTTACCACAGCTCAGTGGCACTTTAGCCTTACACTGAACGGATGTTTATAGCTGTAACACCTTTTGTAACAGAGGGGAGCCAAAATGGTTCCAGCCCTATATTTGTCTCCATTCATTGGAGGCACAAACTGGCACCTGGTCTGTTGGTGTCCCAGTTTCTTCCCAGAACAGATGGCTGACTGAACTGTTTCTGTCTGGACAGGCAAAAGAATCTTGGGAGATGAATACGGAAGAGAAGCTGGAACAAAGCACTATTGTGAAAGAGAGAGGCACTGAGTACTTCAAAGTAAGTTACAAGCCTCCCTGCGTGTGGCCAGCTTTGCCGTGTCCCACTACAGGCCAGCAGTGGTGCTGAAGCAGACACGTTTTCAGGGCTATCTCCTCCATCGATGGCGTGTTGCATAAAACATGCCACTGAAGATCAGGGTACTTACCTTAGATTTTTCTCTGGTGCTGCAGTATGGTCCCTGGATTCTTTTTGCCCTGTTGAGGAGCTTTCCTGGGTGTCCATTCTGCACTTTTCCTGGCTACAGAGAGCTAGAAGTGGAGACTATAGGCCCTTTTTGTTGTACCTGCTGCATACTTCCACTGGTGTGATCAGGGGTTAGTGGCTCGGGGGTTCCTGCAGCTCTACAGAGAGCTGTCCATGGTCCCTGGGCTGGGCAGTGTGACAAAGCTGCAACACCCGAATTTGCTGCAGTGAGACAATGCTACAAATGAGCAAAGCTCTACCCACTGAGGGAGGCTGGAAGAGGCCATTTTTCAGTTGGGGGTCCCCAGACAAATCTTTGTTGTGGCTGCTTTCTTCTTGGTGCCTTCCCTGGTACACATGCTAGAGTGGTAGCTTCACTACCCTCACAGAGTGCAGCAGGTTCCTACTTTTCATGTAACCAGTTCCAGCAGCTGGTGCAGATGGGGACAGAGGTATCCTATCTTCCCCTGCTCAATTTCAGACATCTGGCACCCATGGGGGATGGCACACTCCAGTGGGATTCTGGCCTGTTCTTGTGCTTTTTGCGCAGCCCCCCCAGAAGTGTGTTTATATGAATTCTGTCTTCACCTACAGCGTTTGAGTGCAGTTTGACTATGGAAAATATTCTCTCTTCACCTTAAGGTAGCTGTTACTAGGATGAAAAGGGGAGAGTTGTGAAGAGGAGGGTGGAACTGGACTAACTCCAACTTTATTGACTACAGGAAGGGAAGTACAAACAAGCAGCATTACAGTATAAGAAGATTGTATCCTGGCTGGAGCATGAAACGGGCCTCTCTGACGAGGATGATGCAAAGGCCAAGAGCTTGAGGCTTGCTGCCCTCCTTAACCTGGCCATGTGCCACCTCAAGCTGAAGGAATACTCCCTGGCCTTGGAGAACTGCACCAAGGTACTAAGGCTTTCTACAAGATGGGCAGAACAACTGGATCTCACTGTAACTAACAGGGCAATACAAATTACTCTGGTGGGTTTGCGCCTTTCTTACCCTGCCCTCTTGGAAGGGTCCAGTAGATCAGTTACCATCTTCGTTGTCAGTAGGAGATATTTTTAAATAGCTTCTTTTCTAAGAATGTGCAAGTGCTTTAGAAAGGGGGGGGGGGGGGGATAAACTTGACGTTACCAATAAGGGAAGTGAGGTGCAGAGAGGTTCTGTGACTTGACCAAGGTCACACAAAGTCAGTGGTCCGGCTGTGATCAGAATCCACATCTCCTTACTCCCTGTCAAATGCCCAAGCTGCTACACCACACTGCCTCCCTTTGTCTTACCAAGCACAGAATTTCTTTGAAAAGGAAGAAAGCTGATTGGCTGTATTTCTTGAAAGCAAACTTCATCTTGCTGCTCCCTTCCTATCCAGGCGCTTGAGTTGGATAGCAACAATGAGAAAGGCCTTTTCCGGCGTGGGGAAGCCCATCTGGCTGTGAATGACTTTGAACTGGCCCGGACAGATTTCCAGAAGGTGCTACAACTCTACCCTAGCAACAAAGCAGCCAAAGTGCAGCTACAAGTCTGTCAGCAAAAGATCCGGGAACAGCACGAGAGAGAGAAGAAGATGTATGCCAACATGTTCCAGAGGCTTGCAGAAAAGGACTCCAAAGTAAGTGGTAGCAAACTGTAAAATCCTGGGAGAGCTGAATGGGTACATGTGGGAAAAGAAGTGGCAGAGATTGGGGCATTTCCTTTTGTCATCTTCAGCACAGCTGATGGTACAAAGGGAGGACCTTTTAGCACTGCGTCTGCAGAGAATGGAAGCAGGCCTCTAATACCAGGCTTGGCCACATTGTCAGAGCCAAGCAGCACATAGGGTTGGGTGGTTTGGCAATGTTCTTTTGCAAGTCCTCATCATTCAGAGCCACCGTGAAGTCAGAAGTACATGCCTACTGTTGTTTCTTGCACAAACCCATTCCTGACCTTGTGTAGGAAGAACTGCAAGAAGCACCTTTTTGATCAGTAAAACAAACAGGGAGTCTTATGGCACTTAAAGACTAACAAATATATTTATTGCATGAAGTTTCATGGGAGAAAATCCCACTTCTTCGAAACAGTGACGAAATGAGATTTTCTCCCATGAAAGCTTATGCAATAAATGTATTTGTTAGTCTTTAAGTGCCACAGGACTCCTTGTTTGTTTTCCTGAACTAGATTAACACAGCTGCCCTTTTGCTTTTTACCTGGGCCTCCTTAACTGCTTCTGTTCTTTCAGCTAACTGATAAAAGCTTGAGGGAAACAGGGTGTGTGGTTTCTTTTACTGAGATCCCGAGTCTCAGCTCAGCTGGTTGGGAGCCCAGATATTCTGCTGGTGTGCCCCAAATTAATGTCTGCCATAGTTATAAGCCGGTAGAATGGGGAAGCGATGAATGTCTCACGTTTTTTTCAATGTCTCCCCTGTAGCTAGAGGCTGATAACCTCCAGACCAGTGGCAGCTGCAAAGATGACACAGAAATGAAAGACGACAAACAGAATGGAGTTGAAGAAAAATCACAAGTTGACGCAGAAGCATAAAAACAACCCCCTGTTCCATTAGTTTTGTAAACTGAAGAATTTCCAGTGAATTAGACCTTTATTTTTCTATCTGGTTGGATGGTGGCTTCAGGGGAGCAGAGGCTGGGGGCCATGACATCGCAGTCATTTACAGCTTTGTGAATATGTCTGTGTAGGAAACTTGCTGGTGGCCCAGATCTGATGTAACCCTAAGGACTTTATTTATTCATTCTAGCTCTCTGTTGTTGTCAGGAGGTCTGTCAGGATTCCTTCTGCTCGGTTTCATTTCATTCCGCCATTGGTGTCTCCTTTTTGTGGTCCCAGCTTATTCTCATCCCAGTCCTGCTTCCTAAACCCGTTTCCTTGGTTTTTTTTTTGTTTTTTTTAATGTGTTAAAGCAGTCTGCCTTTCCTGAAAGAGTCCTTGTGAGAGACTTCTGAACAAATCACTGCACCCAGTTTTTCCACCTCCACTTAGCTCTTGCTGTTGCCTCTGTAAAGCAGAGACCCCCTTCCCATGAGTAAGTGTTGTACCCTTCCTCGTATGCCTCTTCTTTGCATATTGCTGAAGGTGAAGACTGTCGAGTCAAAGCTCGAGCAATAAAGCAGAAAAACTCCCAAAGTCAGATTTGTATTTTTAAGCAGGATGTGCAGTTCTAGAAGAAAAACAAGAACCAAAAAAACCCAAAACCACACCTGATTTCTCCTGGTATGCATGAGAGCAGTGCCAACAGACTGGTTTTGAAGAGTCAGAAAGATGCATCAGTCTTAAAGGGACAGCAGCAGTGGTTAAAATTAGAGCCTTTAGAAATGGCAGGATTTTCAAAACCTAAGCATAAACTCAAGCAAAGAAAGTAGGAAAGTGATTCCAGTTAATTGCTCTAATCCCATAGGGAAGCCATTATGTGTTGTGCCCCCTCCCAAATGTGAAGTGTGCTTCCTGGCTGCAGGCATGGAATGCAGCACTTGTTCTAAATTTATCTACCCTGGCTGTCCTGCTGCCTTGAGTGAAACTCAGAAGCAGTGCTTTTTGTTCTCTATTTACACCATGGGAACTAGGGAATGGGATTCACCCTGAGGGATGGGTTCTTACCAAACCAAATATTAGATGTCTCAAATGGAGGGCCACTTAGGCAGGACGGAATATCGGAACAGACATTCTTCATTTAGATACAGGAGCAGACCTTCAGTTCAAGGGGAGGAGGTTGGTTGAGAGCAGTGTTCCCTCTAACTTTTCATAGGCTGTGTGCGCAAAAAATTTTTGTGCAAATTTTTGGAGCCAGTCTCCAAATTTGTGTGCGCTCCAGTGGGTGTGGTCAACCTTGTGAGTACAATGAAGTAAGTGTGTATAATTCAAATCATATCTTAAATTTTATTTTGAGCTGGTGGTGGGAATGATTTTATAAATTACAAAACCTTTGAAACATGTTACTCGAAATTGCCTTCTTAAAGTAGCATATAAATATCAGTACTGCTAATTTTTTTTGTGCATGCTTTATTTTGTTGTGTGCGTGGGTTTCACAATGTGTGTGCATGCGCACACACACACAGCTTAGAGGGAACACAGGTTGAGAGGCACCTTTCTTTGCCCTTGCATGGGGGGGGGGTTGTAAAACAAAGTGGAGAAAGGAATAGCCTAGAATGAAGAATTTCAAGGAGGAAAGGATAGAATCATAGAAAATGGAAGGGACCATGAGAAGTCAATCGAGTCCAGTCCCTGCCCTCATGGCAGGACCAGGTATATCTTAAACCACCTCTGACAGGTGCCTGTCTAACCTGTTTTTAAAAATTTTATAATGATGGAGATTCCGCAGCTGGCCTAGGAGATTTGTTCCAGGTGGTTAATTACCCTGACAGTTAAGAATTTTTTCCCTAAAATCCAATCTAAAGCTTCTTTGCTGTAATTTAAGCCCATTGATTCTTGTTCTAGCATCAATGCTAAGGAGAGTATGGTTTTTTTTCCTCCTCCTCATAACCTTTTAGGTACCTGAAAACTGTTATCTCTCTCTCTCTCAATCTCCTCTTTCCCAGACTAAACATATGCAGTTCATTCAATCTTCCCTCATAAGTCAAGTATTTCATTCTTGTTGCTCTTTTCTGGACTTTTCTCCAATTTGTCCACATCTTTCTTGAAATGAGGCACCCAGAACTGGACATAATACTCCAACTGAGGCCTAATCAGTATAGCAGAAGAATTACATTGCATCTTTCTGACAGCACTCCTCTTAAATACATCCCAGAATGGTATTTGCCCCCCCCCCCCCCCAACAGTTACTCTTATTTAGCTTGAGGACCACTATGGGTTAACCTACACATTCATTTGAAACCAACATGTATGTTATGACTTCCATTTAAATGCATGTGACTACTTTTCCTTCTGAATTGGCCTATTTTTACAAATGATGGGCCTTATTCTGATCTCGCACCCCATAACACCACTGATTTTAATGGAATGACTCCTGCCTTACCCCAGTGTGAATCAGGCTACATGTGCACAAGACCCATTTCCTCCTATTTGGCAGTGCAGCCACCTCAAGTGAAACAGTAGACACTACTTGACAGTTTAGGACAAGCTGTGAAGAACAGTCTCTGAACTGAAGTTACCCAGGGGAAATTCAAGGAAGCAGAATATAATTAAATTGGAATTTGGCTAAGAAACCAGAACAAAATAATCTCTATTCTGATGGGGGGGGGGGGGGGGATCAGTTCTTGTAGCATCTGTTCAAGTTGCTAAGATGCATTTTATTTTTCTGACATAATTAGCCCTTAAGATGTTGAGAAGAATAAAATCATGAAATGAAGCTGTTGAATGGGGGGTGATATTAGAACTGAGTTTGCATAGTGAATCAGGAGAGCTCCCTAGAAGCTACCTGGTGTGGACTCAAGAGGGCCCCTGTTGCTTCCCACTTATCTTTTGTAATTCCATTGACTTCAGTGAAGATAATGCCTTACCAATGTCAATGGGAGTAAGAGGAGCACCAGACCCACAGGTACCCTATCTCTTGGAAGGCTGCAGACATTGACACAGGGGATAAGTAGGTGGTTCAAGGGAAGAATTGCTCTCTTGGTCACAGTTTATTCACCTTAAGTATAAAAATAGCTCAGAAAAGGATTTCTGGTCATATGTCATTCACCTACATCACCAAAGACACGGGTACTGTCAAAGGTGCAGAAACAATGATCAAGATCAGGCAGCTAGTCAGTGATCTTGGGCTTCAGGTTTTATTTCCCACCTGTAAAATAGGAACACTGCATAGCTGAATTAAACTGGGATTCTGAAACTGCAGGCTGCTTCACAGGGTTGATCCTCTAAGGGTATGTTCACACACAGTTCTTATTTCGAAGCAACAGGGGTTGTTTCAAAATAACTGCTATGGCGACACGACATACGGCCATTTTGAAACAAGCAAACTGCTTGTTTCAAAATGCAGCCATTCTGTTGAAACAGCTTAAACCCACTTTTGTTTCGAAAGGGAGTTGTTTCGAAACAACTCCTTTTGAAACAATGCCAGCAGGACATGCTGTTTCAAAACAAAATCCCTGGCGCAGCCGCTCCTGCCAGGGGTGTGGCTGGGGGATGCCCCGGCCATGCCCCCAGAATCTCCCAGGGATTCCGGCCGGGCGCTCACTCTGGCCCCAGCAGCAGCGGGCTCCAGCCGCGCACCGGGGCCTGCACCGCCAGGTTTGGGGGCAGCCGGGGCTTTAAAGCCCCTGGGGTGAGGCGCCCTGCTGCCGCCTCTCCTGGCAGGTGCCTGCAGGGGACTGCAGGCACCCTCCAAGTGAGGCGCGGTGCCTGCAGTCCCCTGCAGGCACCAGCGGAGTGAGGCGCAGCCCCGCTCCTGACTCTGCTGGTGCCTGCAGCCCTCTGCAGGCACCCATGGGGTGCAGTGCCCCTCTGCACTGCACCCTGTGAGTGCCTGCAGTGCCCCCCCCCCCAGCGAAATAGCCGGTCCACGCTGCGGACCGGCTATTTCGCTTCCTTATTTTGAGGACAAGGTTTTTGTCCTTTTGAAATAAGGTTTCAAAATAACATGTTTAGAAACAAGCTGTTTTGAAATAACAAGCCTGCCCTGTGCAAACATAGCCTAACAGGTTCACTATTAAAGTTTTACACACGATCCAGGGGCCAAAGCTGGACTACAGTGCTCTACTGTCTTATTTGTAATAATTCTATGAGTAGGTTGCTTTTTTTCCTATGCCACTAGATCTGCTCAAAAAGTTGCTTTTGCCATGGAACTGCCTGACCAAGCCGATGAGATTTCAGTCATTGGTCCTGCAGTACAGTTCATAAGCAGTGTGGTGGTAGACCTCAACAGGCTTTAAAAATGAGGGTTAGCATTACCATTCCTATTTTGTAGCGGGGGGTGGGACCAAGACTCAGAGCTTGTGTGCTGTGAATAATTAAGCTGGGAATTAACGACTTCAGGTTCCTGGTCCGGTGTTCACAGCCAGAAAGAGCAGGGGTTGGCATGGACTGCTCGATGAGCAGCCGCACGGAGCACTCACTGAGCACTCAGAAGCATCTGCAAGAAGGGCGTCATGCATAGGGCTCTCTAATTTGTGGGTGTGGTGGCCTCAGAGTCTATCTGCTTGGCAGACAAGTAAAAAAACATGCATTTTGGATCCTCAGCCCTCTCCTTAATATTGCCAAACCCAGCCCTTTAGCAGCAGACTGAAGCTGGCCCTCAAATCATAAGGCTTTTAGAAACAGTGGCCACTGGGTGCTCTATGCCTGGGCTTCTGCACGGGCAGCGCCAGCTCCAGATCCCACGCCTCCCGGAGCTGGAGCTTTACACTGCACGCGGTGAAGGCTGAGCAAGAGCTGGGACGTGACCCTGCCTCTTCTCTTCCGGCCCCCGCGCCACTGGGCGCCCCCAGCCCCGCTCCCGCCCTGCACACGCAGGAGCCCGCGCGCCGGCCAGACAGGCTGGGGCTGGCCCGTCACGTGACTTCTCCCGCCCGCCGCTTCGCGCTGCAGTTTTTGAGCCGGAGGAGCACCCGTAGCACCCCCACTGTCATAGAGAACCGGCCGGAGCGTCGCCCCGCGCTCGTGAGAGAGCCGCGCAACCTCTATGGTCGCTGCCGGGCGGGATGCGGTCGGTCAGTTACGTGCAGCGGGTGGCGCTGGACTTCACCGGGAGTCTCTTTCCCCACGCGATATGCCTTGGAGACGCCGATAACGATACGGTACAGGCGAGCAAAATGGCTCCCTGAGTGGTGAGGGGAAGGCATGCTGGGCGCATGCGCAATAGCAAGGTGGAGCGTGCTGGGAGCATGCGCAGAAAAGTAGACGGGGGGCGGGCGAACAGCAGCGGTCGTCTGCCGGAGTGGGCGGGGCCTGGCTCAGTATTTGCATAACGTATTCTGTGGGGGCGGGGCCAGGCAGTGAGTGACACGTGGGGCAGACCCCAGCACTGCAAGTCCTGGGGTTTGGGTCAGATTCACCTGGCCTTCCTCGGGTGTGGATGGAGGGAGCGCCTCCTTTCCCTGGCCGTGTGTGCGGGCAGGATACGGCCCTCCCACCTCACTGGGCTGGTCAGGGGTGGTGCTCCACAGAAAATAAATGTGGGGTGCAGGCCCCCAAAGTCGTCGTCCTCAGGTACAGCCCCAGGGCTCCCCTGTGCCTGACGCCTGGCCAGTGCTGCTCTATGGGCCCCGTGCTCCCCACGTCTGGCCCTGCTCATCTTTGAGAGGAAAACAAACAAGGACTCCTGTGGCATTCTTAAAGACTAAAAAATTTATTTATCGCATGAGCTTTTATGGCAGAAAATCGCACTTCGTCAGATGCTTTGAAGATGGGGAACTCACAGAGGAAACGCATGTACGGGTTTCCCGGTGTGAGATAACTGTGTGCAGGGCCAGTTCTACCGTGAGGCAAGAGACTGACATGGCCTCAGGTGACAGTTCTTAGGGGCACCTAGCCCCCCTGAAGATCAGGGTGCCTCCCATCTCTTCAACGCTTTCCTAGCAGCTCAGGCACGGTTAGTCAACCTGCAGCTTAAGTTATGTAGGCAGAGTGCACTTTAAATCCCTCTGCAGGCAGATGCTGGAGAGTTATGCACTTTGGAAAACTATTTTCAACCTTCATGAATGAGATGGGGGGGGGTGCCAAGTCAAAATTTGGCTTGGGGGGCCACAACCCCTTGAGCCAGCCCTGACTGTGATGCTGTGTGACCACAATGTCTCAGTGGAAGAGGGAGAGGTTGTGGTCTGATGTTATTGCAGAGCGCAGTCTTGCATGTGCCGTGGTCTGCAATGCCACCAGAGTGTACAGATCTTGAAGCATTGTGCAGAGCGTTGTGTGTATGAGACTGCATTGCAAAACGCAGGAAAGGATGGGATTACCAGATACCAAAGCCTGGAAGGGAGATCAGGGAAGTACAAAAAGAAGGACATTGGCGAACACATGGAGAAAATGTAGTATTAATATAATATTTTTCTGTTTTTAGGGGGCCCTGGAATGCTTTTCCCTAAAAATCTGGTATTCTGTGGCATTCCAGCTTACTATAACTCCTCTAAGTAAAAAGCCAGACAAAACCATGTATTTTAAAATGCCTTCCAGACAGAGGATGTGAAGGTAAAAAGGAGGACATGTCCTTTCGCCTGACATCTGGTAACCCTGGGAAGGAAGAGTGGTCTCCCAGCATTGTGGGGGGGCAGAAGTACTGCTTTTTCACAGCCCACTTGCTTACAAACCTAAGCTGGTTTCAGCTTCAGAAAAGCCTTCCTACAGCTGCTCACAGTTTACCATTGTCGCCCATCTCGGTTGTCATTGGCATCCATACATACTTACAGAAGAACTGTCCCAAAAATAAATTGGCAAAGAGCTTGGGGATGACAGAAGCCAATTGTTATGTTAGATTTGTTTAGACTGAAAGATATATGCTCCTTCTCTCCCTGCTGCCTAGTAAAGGCACATCTCTTCCACTGTACCATTTTGGGATTACTGTTCCAAAGGGGCAGCCGTGTTAGTCTTGTTCAGCAAAATAAGCAAGGAGTCCAGTGTCACTTAAAGACTAACAAATTTATTTATCGCATGAGCGTCCATGATTTTTCTCCCACAAAAGCTCATGCAATAAATAAATTTGTTAGTCTTTAAGTGACACAGAACTCCTTGGTTATTCAGCTAAGCAAATTTTCAAAATATCATTATAGCCTTGCAAAGTAACATACCTTCAAACTGTGGTAGCTCCGCACCTTATAGGAGGGTTTCACGGATAAGTAATTGAGACAAATGATACCATGTGACATTGCAGAGCGCTGTCTATGTTGGCCTGTTATGGTTGTGCCTAGTATTTTGGTTTATGGTATGTACGGCCCAGTTGAGGTACATTTTCTCTCAAATCTGGCCCACCATAGCAGAGGAGTTTAACACCACTGCCCTAAATAGTGCAAAAAGAACTGGAGCTGTAGAGCTCCCCACTTCAATTTGCTTCCTCTACTGAGAGGCCAGTCTTTCTGCAGATGGGCTGCTGGGGTAATTAACAGCTCTCAGTCTCTCAGTCACAGTTGAATTCATATTGGCTGCTTACAGCATTCCCTCTCTTGTCCAAGGTCACTCTCCTGACTCCATCTGTTGGAAGGATAGGAAAGAACCTGTCATGTTTGCATCCCCGGCTGGGTGCATGCTCTTTCTTCTGCCTTCCTAGAGTATCAGCTTCTCTGGATAGAGACTGTGTCCTCCTTTAGGCCCTCTTCCAAAAGACTGCACATGATCTGACACAGACCTGTCCATGGTGATCTATGAATTTGTGACCACCAGCCTGGATTATTACAACTCATTCAGGAACAAAGCTACTGACCCTGAAAACACTCTGTTTGGTATGAAATGCATCAGTCTGTCCACTTAGCAACACAGGTTATCTTGAAAATGTAATTTGTTTACCCATTTAAACACAACTCTATCCTAATCAGAACTATTGAAGACAGCCGCTCCATTTGGCAACTAGGAGCCATTGCCCTCTTAGTTACAGTTTTTGTTTGGAAATTAATACTGAGCAACTTGCTAGCATAACACAATTCATATAACAAGAAGGGAGAAGAAGAATCTGCAGGAAGTCTAGGAAATGGCCAATCCCAGGTGATATTTTTTGAAGCTGCCACATGGTGCTGTCTAGTGTCTGTTCCAGAGGTTGAATTATTATGTACTTTTATTACAGTAGAGCTGAGAGGCCTCAGTGGAGATCAGGGCACCTTTGTGCCAGGTATTGTACATGTGTATAGAAAGAGAAAGATCCCAAAGAGCTTTCTGGTGTGTATGGCCCACTTAAAGTGCATTTTATCTCAGATCTGGCCTGCCATAGCAAATAAGTTTAACACTGCTGCCCAAATAATGCAAAAAGAATTGGCACTCTAGAGCTCCCCACTTCAATTTGTCGTCTTCTACAGGGAGGCTAGTTTTTCAGCAGATGGACTGGTGGGAAAGGAGAAGCCCAAAGAATTTGCTCTAAAGTCTAAACAAAGACTGGGAAGGGAAACTGAGGTACAGAGCAAAAAAGTAACATGCACAATGTCATGTAGTACATCAGTTGTATAACCCGGCTCTTCTGAGTCTCACTTCAACACGCTGGACAAATGTTTTTGGAGCATTTTTATCAGCCTCAAGGATAAATCATCTCTGATTAGGTTGATTTAACAGTGTCCAAGGAGGAGCAGGGAAATCCTTCTAATCTTCCCTGCTGGTGGCTGAATTTGAATAAGAGACTCCAGGGAGCACCCTCCACCACCTCACTATCTGGTAGATAAAATGTCTTGTGGCTCTACTGTTGCTGCCTTTCCCTATTGTAATCTCTGATCTCCCATTTTGTCTCTCTCATTCACTGCTTCCTGCTTTACAGCTTTACATATCACTTCTGGTCTCTATTTTCCCTCATGGGGCTGACAAGCATGTGTGTAGAGAGGGTGGGGGTGAATTTTCCATCATTAACATGGTTTCCTTCTCTACAGCTGAATGAGTTAGTAGTGGGGGACACGAATGGAAAGCTCTGTGTGTACAAGAATGATGACAGCAAGCCCTGGACCATGCGCTCTTGCCAAGGAATGGTTAGTTGGAGCAGAGTTTGCCACTCCTCTGTGTTCTTTGGAGCATGTGCTGTTTGCCTGGGATGCTGAATAGAAGTGGAAAGCCTTCAGAGATTGGTCCCCATGTCTTGCACAGTTCCATCAGAAAACTTGCTTCTGCCCCCAGTCATGGGCTCCCATTCTCTGGACGAGCAGTGCTGTGCAAAGAGAAGGCTTTTGTTCCCTCTCCCATCTTGGTTCTTCTTGGTGTGCTAAGGGTTTTGCCCCCAAACTCTGACCAGCTATGTGGGAAGACCAGGTTCTGCCCTTGGGTCTGGCATCTCACTCCTTTGCCTTGAGGAGTGAGCAGGACTGGATTAAAGGGCCCTGGGCTGCATGCTTTTGTGGGGCCCTCACCCTCACTGCGACAGCCAGCCTTGGGAAGGGGCAGCCTGGCCAGCACTGGGAGGGGGAGATTCGAGGCTGAGCACTGCAAGGGAGCCTGTGACCTGATGGTGCTGTGGGAGGTAAGGTCTGTGGCCCATGGCCCAGTCATGCTGTGGGGGGCCCATGGCTTGGTGGTGCTGCAGGTGAGGGCAGGTTCTGGGACTCAGCCAACTGCTGGGTGTGGGCCTTGGACCAGAGGCCATGGTTCTCCTGCCCTGCTCCCAGGTGGAGGTGGGCCATGCAGGTCCTATGGCGGCTCAGCTGGGATCAGATTTTGGTGGGCTGCACAGCCCCCCTTTATTCTGGGGCTGCAGCCCCTACAGCCACTGCCTTAAGTCAGCCCTGGGTGTGAGGTTAGAGAGGGCCTCAGCCAGAGGGGTGCTGACTGTGATAAGGATCCTGAGGTGATGGGGGATCCCTAGTGCAGGCTTAGCCGAAATCATTGGTGTATGTTTCATTTGCTCCTTCCTAGTCTCTGAAGTTCCCCTCTTTTCTTGCAGCTCACCTGTGTTGGGGTTGGTGACTTGTGCAATAGAGGAAAGGTGAGAGCATTTGGCTCCTCCCCAACTATGCTCATGCTGGAGGAGAGAGCTTGGCCTTCAACAAGTGCCATGGTTTGGGGTTATGCAGCATTTTAAGTGGGGAGGCGAGTCCCTGACATTTTTTATACATCTCTTCCTTGTTGCTGAGAGAGCTAGTGTTACTGGTTGAATGACTGTTTCTCAGTTAACACCCTGTCTGAGCCACAGACAGGTGTGATGACCAAGCAAATCAACCCCTTGTTTGGGAAGTTACTTTACCAATGACCAGTGCATCCACTCAGCACTGCCATTTTTGACCATGGAGTGCTCCACCCAATCCTCACAGGTGCTGTTTGACTATTGCCTTCCTGCCCTTAAAACAGCTCTGCAGAGATTGAGAAGCAGAGTAGCCCAAGTACCACTGTGGATTCCAGGCTAGGTAATATGACAGCTCATGCTGAGCTATCTGAGAGGATAAAACCCAGGACCCCTGAGATCCAACAGTCCAAGCACAGCCTTCTAAATCATTATACACTAGAAAGGGAGAGAGCCACACCATGGGAGTGTGATGACTAGGAGGGGATGGTGACAACTCAGGTCTGGGATGAATGACCCAGCTATGTTGCTGAGGGGAGTGAAGAATCCACACTCCTGAGTGACATAGCTCTTGGGGAGGTGGACTACCTACACACCCATGGGGAGGGGCCTTCTTGTCAGAATTGATAGCAAACACTGACATGCTACACTGACACAGGTGCTGTGGCGTTTCAAGTATAGGCAAGCCCTTGATGTGGTCCTTGCTGTTTCAGGGCAGCCTTGAGGCACAGCCAGAATCTCTGCTGCGCTGGTCTGTACCCTTCAGGCATCTCTCTGTCAGTGTGAACTGGCTTGTGCAATAGTCACTGATCACAGATGGGACCACATGTAGGCTGTCACTGTAACAATTGGCCCTGCTGATGGAGCTCACAGTGGTATTCCCTGTTCATCTTGATGGCTTTGCCTATGCCCTCGTGGGGGACATTTGCAGGCAAATTTACTGTCTCTTGTATTGATTCAGGATCTCTCCTCTCCTCTCAGAATCTGGTTGTTGCAGTGAGCGCTGAGGGCTGGTTTCATCTCTTTGACCTGACTCCTCCACCTCCAAAGCATCCAGATGCCTCTGGCCACCACGAGCCCCCAGGGGGAGATGAGCAGAAGCTGGTGTTCAAGCAGCACATTCCTGCCAATACCAAGGTCATGCTGATCAATGACATTGGTGAGTGGGGCAGTATGTGAGGTGAAAGGGGGCAGAGCAGGAGCTCAAGGACATAGTGATGGGATGAATAGAACTGGCATGTGAGGCTCAAGACAGTAGTGTGTGCAGTAGGAGCCAAACAGCATAGCTCTTGAAAAAAGATAACTTGGGGCTTTTGGCATGCTGCAGAACATGAACTGTAGGAGAAGTAGGAGCTCTGAGATTTTTCTAAGGGGCCCTTCTCTGTCATCTCTGACCATTATGGATTTTTGGGATCACATTACAGCTGAGGCTTGTGTGTGTGGCTTCATGTCAAACGTGCCTTCAGGCGGTGAGACTAGCAGACCTTGAGAACCATTATCTCCCCGTGTCCCCTGCAGATGGTGATGGGAAGTTGGAGCTGGTGGTGGGTTACACAGACCGTGTGGTGCGAGCCTTCCGCTGGGAGGACCTGTCTGAGAGCTCTGACCACATTTCTGGACAGCTGGTGATGCTGAAAAAGTGGCTGCTGGAGGGGCAGGTAGGAATCAGAGTGCTCTAGACAGGGCTATGCTGAGTATGGAGCTGGCTTGTCTAAACAGCAGAGGCCTCCAAAGGAAGAAGAGCAAAGCCTCCATCTTCTGAACAAAGGAGACAGTGATGGCTGCTTTGGGAGTGGACTTCCTTCAGGTTTATGTTGTGTGTTCAGGACGGGTGATTGGATGTCCAGTCAGCTACTTTAACTGTGCTCTGCTCTCTCTGAATCTACAGTTGCCAAGTGTCTAAGAATTAAAGATCAATCTTTAATTAAAGATTGTCATGTGATGAAACCTCTAGGAATACCTACAACCAAAACTGGTAACCCTCTGTGAATCCCTTCCCCCACTTTCATTCTTTTTTGGGGAAAAGGATTGTGTCCACTAGTGTGGGGCTGGACATGTCACCTCTTTTGCTGAAGTCAGTTCAGGGCCTAATGACTTCCTGGCAGAAGCCTGGTGCTCCACAGAGCCAGCTGCCTTGGGGTGGAAGGAGTGTTCACTGGATGATGTGAAAGACTTTGGTTGTGGTGGGGAGGGGATACACGCACACAATCCCTTTGCGAGGTGTATCCTCCCTCCACTCACAGGACTTCTGTTCCTCGGCTGCTGCAGGTGGACAGCCTCTCAGTGAACCCGGGCCCTGATGGTGCCCCAGAGATGATGGTATCCCAACCGGGCTGTGGCTATGCTATCTTGCTCTGCACCTGGAAGCCGGACCAGCAGCCCCCAGCAGAGGGAGGAGACAGCCCTGCAACCAGCAGGTGGGCATTAAGATTCAATGGGACAGACACAGGTACAATTTTACAGACTCACCACAAGGAGGCATGGTTGTACCACATTCTGACTGATGATTGCTGTCTGCCTGCCCCCTTGATATTGAATCCTTCTCCAGCCTGAGTCCTGCTCCAGCCCCTCTCTCTGTTCTAGGAACATCCCCATTCTGTGAGCCCGCCTATCTTCACCCCGAAAGTTTGGCACTTCAGAGCTCACTGCTTTGCTTTGCCATGGACCAAACACGCTGGCTACAAGTTATTACCCAGATAGCGCCATGTGTTGGCTTTCAGGGCAAGGAGAGTCCTTGGGGTCTGGAGGAAATGGCCCATGAGATCCAAAAGGGTTGAGGGAGCTGGGTGCTGAGTAGAGGGAAGTGGGTGGGAGTCAAATGAATGGCAGGATGAGGGGAAGGGGTCTCATTGAGAGCCTGACCAGTGGGACAGGGAACCAGTAGAAGCCCAAGTCAGCCCTCTGACTCTAAAACCTCATGAGGGGACTTTGGTCTAGTGGCTTTTGTTATTGTTGTCCAGGCTCCCAGAGGTGTCAATTGGAGAGTTTTATAAAGTGAGTCCTGGGAGATAGAGGTGGAAAAGCCCCATTAGCTCATCCAGCCTGTCTCCCTGGGGCCACGGCAGGCTTGTTCCCTTCAGCACCTGTTCTTGTGTCCCATTTGTCAATTTCCCAAGTGAATAGAAGGCAGCCTAATAATAATTCCCCTGTTGTTGTGAGACCTCGGGCACTGGTGTGTCTCAGACCCTCCTAGGCTCTGCCTGTGGCACCAAATAGTTGTGCCTCCCAAAGGCTGTAATGCTTTGGTCTCATTTTGGTCCCGGGTTAGCCTGCAGGTGCTGGCTGATGTTGATGGTCTGTGATACACAAGATTTTAGACTAGATGATCTGGGGGTTCCTTCTGGCCTTAAGCTCTATGACTCTCTAAGGCTATGTCTACACTGCCAAAGGTATTTTGAAATAGCATTATTTTGAATTTATTATTTTGATATAGGAATCTAGTGAAGACTCTATTTTGAAGTAAGGTAGGAATTATTTTTTCGAAATAGAGAGTCTTCACTAGACTCTTTCGAAATAGGGGAAGGCAGAGAAAAGTATAGGGCCATTATTTAAAAAAAAAAAAATTCCACAGCTTGGAATGGCTTTTTTCTAAATAACTATTTTGAACGAACTGCTCTTTGGAAATAAAAGGAGGTTTAGTTATTTTGAATGGCACTTTGGTTTTTCTAAATAAAGTTCTTATTTCAAAATAAAATGACTGCATGGACAGGTAAAAAAGTTTTTTAAAATTAGCCTCCTTATTTTGAAAAAGCTTTTCAGTGTAGACATACCCTAAGAGGGTGACGCTCAGGTTCACTTCTTTTCTTCCTGAAAACTGGTATTCCCTTTGCTTTTCTGCTTCTTTCAGCACCTTCTCAGTTGTCTGCTTGTTTTACTCCCAAATGTAACTGTGAGTGACTCAGAAAGGCTGTCAGTGAATTCCTTCCCTCCCCTGGATGCATGTGTACATTAGATTGACCACATACTCCCTTCCCAAATATATATCAGCAAATAAATACACTTGGGTATTTGAAAATCCCACACTATATTAGTGACTGAAACATCCCCCAGATGGACTGATCTCCCTATCCCTTATTCCTGCTGGGACAGCAGGCACCTCCAAAAAGTCAACATGTGTAAATATCTGTGCTTTGGGATTTGAGGACAGCAGCTAAGGAATTGCTCTGGAATTCTCTTTGTCTGGAATCCCTAACTCTCTTGCTTCTGTTGCTCTCTCCCTCCTACCTAGGGACGCCCCAGTTCGGGATGTTATCCTTCACCAGACATCTGGCAGGATTCATAACAAGAATGTTTCCACTCATCTAATTGGCAGCATTGGCCGAGGTAAGAGGTAGAGCCTGCAGCACTGTTCAGGGCTGTGACCAAGGCTCCCAGCTATTGGTTCTGTCAGATTCTGTTACAGGATGGGGATGTATCATGAATAAATCAGTCTGGGAGAAAATCAGATTCCTGGAGGTGAAAATGTAGCAGGTGGCACAAAAACTAAGAGAAGCCTGGCCTGCACTAGCCAGCTTCCATATTAGTGACTGGCCCCTGGATATTAGGGCTTAACATCATGCACTGGACTGTTCTCTAGTGCCTGTACCCTCCCATGTGTGGCTCCCTCCCCTGGAAACACCCCCTTCTCCCTCCCTTTCTACCCCATTCTCCACCCTGTATAGCTTCCTCTCCTGCTAACATCATCCCTGATCCCTGCTTTTGTGCAGCCTCAGCTCATGCTCATAGAAGATTAGGGTTGGAAGGGACCTATGGAGGTCATCTAGTCCGCCCCTTGCTCAAAACAGGACTAACCCTAATTAAACCATCTCAGCCAGGGCTTTGTGAAGCCAGGCCTAAAACTCCTCTAAGAATAGAGATTCCAGCACCTTCTTACATAATCTATGCCAGTGTTTCACCATCTTCCTAGGGAAAAAGTTTCCTAATACCCAGCCTAGAAGACCTCCACTGCACCTTGAGACCATTGCTCTGTGTTCTGTCATCTGCCACCACTGAGAATAGCCTCGTACGGAGGTGGCAAGCTATGGCGCATGGTCAGGCTCTCCAGCTGGACTTGGCTGGAGAACAGCAACTGCTCCCCCTCCTGACCATGCCCCTTCCCCCACACCTCTCAGGCCCAGCTAGACACAGATGTGGCCCTCAGGCCAAAATGTTTGCCCACCTCTGGCCTCACTTCATCCTCCCTGGAACCCCCTTCAGACAGTTAAAGGCTGTTGTCAAATCACCCCACTCTTGTCTTTTGCAGACTTAACAAGCCCAGTTCTCTCAGCTTCTCCTTGTAAGTCCTGTGCTCCAGCCCCACAATCATTTTGGTTGCCCTCTACTGCTCCAGCTGCTCAGCCTGTGTCACATCTGCAGCTTCAGTCCTATCCGCTGAATCTATCTTCCACCCATGTTCCCACCCTTACCTGGTGCTGCTGCTGCACATGTTCCTCTGTCCCACCCATCTGTTCAACTGTAGCTCATTTTCCCTTACAGTACACAGCCATCATGGGCAACCACCATGCCCCAGTCCTTGCATGGTTGCACCTCTCATTTGGGTTTGTGCAGTTACTGCTTCCAACCCCTGCACCGTTGCAGGCTCATTTTCTGTGTAACCATCCCTCATGCTTGCACGGTCACCTCCTCTCCTCCAGCTGCAGGCACCCTTTCTGCACATGCTCTGTGGGGTGGTCCTTGGCCCTCCCTCCTAGACACCATCCGAGCAGATTGAGCCATCCGTCTCCATGAATTGTCAGTGCCACTTACTTTCCCTCTTCCTCTCTTGCTGGTGGAGCCCATGTGTGGAAGACGATTCCCCCCGGCTGTGGTGCCTGAAGAAGGTGTGGGCTGCTTTGCATAGTGGGAGCAGAGAGGGTACCTAGGTCCTCAGAACCAAACCCAGTACCCAAGACTCCCCTTCAGCCTGTCATGTTCTCCACATCTCAAATGCTGCCCCAAGCACCAGGAGCGCCAGGCCGTGAAATCAATTATTTCACTGCACATGAAGCCTCGTACTGATTGATGGAGCCTCCTGGCAAAGGGAGATGTGCAGAACAAGAAGTGGAGGGAGAAGAGGAGCCCTGGTGTCAGGTCAGTGCCAGCTGCTGAGGGCTAAGACCTGGATTTTGTGAAGGGGGTTCACAAAGTGGTCTGAGAGTACACTCCTCAGCGCACAGCCTTACTGGCTTTAAGTGTCCCCAGGCATGACATAGTATATCTGACATGAGCTGCTCCCTAAAAGAGTCTTGTCTCTTTTCTAGCGATTGAGGGTGGCTGTTAGTCAGCCAACTGTCCCATCCGCCCCAACGCCAGCAGAAAACCTGCAGTTCGGCATCCGGAAGCTGTTTCTGCAAAGCTGGTCAGTGGCTGATGGAAGCAGGGACAGGACTGTTGCTCAGCTAGGGATTCCAGGGCCCTGGGCAAAAGTCAATGATGCCTCCTGTGGGGAGGCTGCATCCTTGACCTTTACTGGCCTCTCCAGTGCCTCCGCTGGCCCTCTGGCTCCACTGCCAGCCCTCAGCTCCCCGGCAGCCTTGCTGAGGTTCTCTCGTCACTCACCCCCCGCTTCTTGCCAGGGCCCTCACCAGCCCCCATGCTAGCCACTCCTCTCTTGCTCCGAGTGCCTCTGCCAGCCTTGCCAAGACCCCTGCTGTCTTCCCGGCCCAGCCCCTCTTGGTCCCGTTTGGCCTTGTGGAGCTCCCCCATCCCAACTAGGGACCTGCTAGCCTAACTGGGACTGCGCCGGCCCTGCCAACCCCTGACTCCCCCTGCTGGCCTCACTGGAGCCTCCACCAGCCCACTGGGCCCTGCCATCAGCCCCATTTTGGGTCTGCTGTTAGATTTAAATTAGCCACGGCCTGGGGGGCTGGGCAGATGCCCAGCCTGCCCTGTCCCCTTGCTGGTTTCAGGGAGTTTCCTTGCAGCTATCTAGCCAGTCCTCCACGCAGCTAGGCGCTGCTTATCTGAAGGCTTCCTATGACATCCAGGTGTTCATGTTTCTCCTCTCACTGTCTTTTCAGTGCCAGTTCAGTTTAGATTTTGAAAGTAAGATGTAAGCACCCCCTACAGCACAACAGCCAGACAAAACAGCATTGTGCCAGGCTGGGAGAGCCACAGAATAATTGATTAGAAGCAGAGGAGTGAGGTCTCTACGGTTGTTCCCAGTGTAGGGAGCTGCTTCTCTGTAAAGTGAGCATCAAACCTCAATTGCTGGGCAACAGGTCCCACTTAGAGGATGATTCTCCCTGTGGGCACAGGAGGTGGCTTTGCAGTAATGCTGCTCAGATCTGTGAGGGAAGGTGTGAGCTGCAAAGGAAAGTGGCTGAGTCACAGTGGGCACTGTCAGAAAACTCTAGCCTGCAGTTCATTTCCAGGTGGAAGGCTGGGGTAAAACAGCATAGATCGCTGCTATAATCCCAACAGCAGAGCCAGCATCCAAGGGTATGTCTACACAGCAAGAAAACCCCCGTGGTACCAAGTCTCTGAGTCAGTAGACCTGAGCTCTAACTCGCACTACAAGGCTAAAAATAGATGTTAGACATTCAAGTGTGGTCTGGAGCCCCAGCTCTGACACCTTTTCTCTTCAAAGCCCAGCTCCAGCCGGAATCCCACCAGCTACACATCTCTGTTTAACTCCGTAGTGGAAACCTGAGTCAGTTGATCCAGCTGCTGAGACTTGCTCCTGCAGGTCATTTTTACTGTGTAGATGTTTGTCCAGGGACCCCACGCAATTACAAAATTTAAAAACGGAGAGACCAGCGCCACGTTTCATTCTGCCCTCCTGCATTGCCTTTTAAAAAGGAAATTTTATTGGCTGGCCGGAGCTCTGGGAGTGGGGATGGTGCTGGGTTTTCTTGTGCATATCCCAGAGCAGTGGTTCTCAACCAGTCTGTTGGGACACATTACTGTGTCACCACACAGAGGTAAGGGTGTTGTGGAGAGCTGGGGAAATGGCTGGATTTGGCCTGGAGGGAGTAGGTTAGTGTTCCTGTGGGGTTGTGATATGCTGTCAAGTGTGTTGCGACCCACAAAAGGTTGAGCACCACTGTCCCAGAATATTGCTGTCACACTGCTCAGTCATATAGGTTCAGCACATGAAAGCCACTGAGCATCTGTGTCCCAGTGGCCAATCAGCTGGTGACCAGTCAGCTGGCTCCTAAACATCCAGCCAGTGCTTGTCAGAGGGGACCAGTGCTGTTCTGTAGAGTGCTGCACTAGTGCAGACTTTGGGGAGATGCAGCAGTAGCATGGGACCAGAGCTTTGCCCAGGGGGGACAGCTTTCCTCTGCAGATTTGCTCACCACTTGCCTCTGGAAGTGAGTTGTGCTCACTTTCCCATACAGCTAGTTGTTGCTGTTCCACCTTGTGGTGTTCTCCACGTCCCCTCAACAGGCTGAGTTCAAGGATAGGAATGGAGGGGAATGGAACTGTAGTTGTGAGGCTCCTAGTGCTCTGCAGCCTGCACTTGCGCATTTCTAGAGAATCTGGGTGGGTGTAAAAGAGGCAATTAAACCCCAGGCACCCATGGGCCTGCAGCAACAGCTACATTACTCAGGGGAAATCCTGAGCTCTGGGAGCAAAACCAGCCAGTCCCACTTCAGTCTAAACTTGCTGCTTAAAATAAATTGGTTGGTAATAGCCAGGGGCACCCTATGGAGTAAGGAAAGTGGTGTTAGGCTGGCAGAAAATAGGGTAGTAACAAGATGGTGAAAGAGTGGTAAGTAACCATTAGGCAAATATCAAGGCTGGGCAGAGATGTCTCCTAACACATCTCAGGTTAGATGCCTTCAGTCCTTTCTGCCACTACACTTCCTAGTTGCTGTCCAAAGACTTGTGTATGTGTTTTGGCAATGGTATTACAGATTTACATTAATTAGATTTACCTTCCCAAACATCTATAAACTAGTGAACTAAATGTAAATTCAGAGGGGAAGAATCTTGCATCTTTTCTCCCAGTCCTGTGCCCATATGTTGTGAGTTCTCTGGCAGAGTGATCTGCTTGATTGCTTGTATGTAAGGTGCCTTGCAAATTTGGAGCCTGATCCAAACCCCATTGAAATCAGTGGGACTCTTCCCATTAACTTCACTGGCCTTGGATCAGGTCCTTACACTACTGCTTAAATAACAATGCCTTGGGCATGATTCTTCTGTAGTCACTAGCATACAGTGGTTTTACACTGGAGCAACTACACTGAAATCAGTGTAATCCTGATTTACACAGCACCAGTGACAGCAGAGTCAGAAGCACTGTTCTGAGCTTGATGCTGACCCTTTAATTGAGGGGAATCTCTAGCATAAGTTATTAAATCACAGTTTGGGCTGGGGAAGAGTCAAGCACATATACAAAATGGGCAATGACTGCCCAGGAAGGTGTTCTGTGGAAAGGGATCTGAATGTCATAGTGGACCACAAGCTAAATGTGAATTAATGGTGTAACATTGCTGTAAAGAAAACAAATGCCATTCTGGGATGTATTAACAGGAGTATTGTAAGTAAGACACAAGAAGAAATTTTTCCACACTGTTCTGTGCTGATTAGTCCTCAACTGGAGTATTGTGTCCAATTCTGGGCACCTTATTTCAGGGAAGATGTGGACAAATTGGAGAAACTCCAGAGAAGAGCAATACTCATGATTAGAAATCTGGAACACTTGACTTATGAGGGGGAGATTGAGGGAACTGGATTTGTTTAGTTTAGAAAAGAGGAGACTGAGAGGGGACACACTAACATTTTTCAAGTTCCTAAAAGGCTGTTACGAGGAAGAGGGAGGAAAATTGTTCTCCTTAACTGCCAGTGATAGGACAAGAAGCAATGCGCTTAAATTACAGCAAGGGAGATTTTAGTTTGGACAGTAGGAAGAAAATTCCTAACTGTTAGGGTGATTAAACACTGGAATAAGTTGCCTAGGCAGGTTGTGGAATCTTCACTATTGGAAGTTTTTAAGAGCAGGTTAGACAGACACCTGTCGGAGATGGTTTAATAGGGGTATTTGGTCCTGCCATGAGTGCAGGGAACTGAACTTGATGACCTCTCATGGTCCCTTCCAGTTTATATGATTCTTTGATTCCAGCTGGACTGTAGCCCTGGGCTGCCACCATCTTCAGCTTCGATGTTATGGGTACCAACTTCAATTGGGAGGGTGGATTCTCTACTCACAGCATGTTAAAAGGCTTCTCTGGAAGGACAGCTAGCATAGAGCCCTTTGTTGGGAGGCAAGCCTGGAGGAGAAGAAGAGATGTCAATCCAAGCTTCCTCTCTGGGACCTTGGGACGAGGTGGGGGCCTTGTGTCCCAAGGCTAGGAGCATATATCTGACTGCATATATCTAACTGCAGGTCAAAATACTGGCTCAGTCCAGGGAAAGAAGGGGTGGAGAAGGCCAGAAACAGCAGTGAGGAGCCCCAGATTGGGAGGATAGGTACCCTGAACCCCCACCATTCTCCTTGACCCTCTGTGTTGTTTTCAACTGGTCTCCTCCCTATGAAAATGCAGAGCAGATGGACCATACTGACCTACCATCTATAGGAAAGTGGAGGAAGCAGCCTCCTGAGTTTTATAACCTGCCTGATCACAGCCCCAGTGCTCCATTGAGAGCAGAAGTCTCAAACTCAAATCACCATGAGGGCCACATGAGGACTAGTATGTTAGCCTGAGGGCCGCACCACTGGACCTTTTCATACAAAGTATAGTCAAAATGAAAAAATGAAGAGTAATGTGTGTGTGTGTGTGTGTGTGTGTGTGTGTGTGTGTATATATCACACACACACACACCACTAAGTCAATATATTAACTTTAAGAAACTATACTGCAAAAAGCTAGTTGTGATTTTTAGTCACTTCATTTTAAATTTTGCCTTATTAATTATTTGAAAAATTCTAAGTGTCATTGTGGGCTGCAGAATAACTTTGGGGGGCATGTGCAGCCCACAGGCCACAAGTTTGAGACCCCTGTTTTAGAGGAAGATAAGGAGATGGGTGTAGGGGGTGGACAGTGAGAGGTTAGGGAGGTTACCACCAAATCTTGCTGCTGAGATCTGGGTTAGACTGCTTCATGAGCTACATGGGCTTCTTTTTTGTGTCCGCAGGCCACACTGAAGCGGATGCTGGTTCAGGCCTCTTTGCCCTCTGCACTCTGGATGGTAAGTCCCTAGGATCAAGCGAAGAGGAAGGGAGGGATTGCCCAGGTATAGCTGAGGGCTGTTACCACTCCAGAGCAGGCCCATAAGGGTGGTTCTAAGGGCTCTGTGCTGCTGGATTGGGGATGGGATGGAAGTGGGTCCCTGAAGGACCCTTACAGCAATCATATTCAGGCTCTTGAGCCACAAGGGGCTCTTTCATGTGTCTCCTGTGTGATGTAATTATTAAGTTATTAACCAGTCCAGACGCTTTTCATTGTTGTTAGCCAATTAAGTTATCAACTTAGACTGAGTTATTAACTAATTTGCTGTGAGAATAATATACCTTTATCTGTCAGCCTGTCTAAAAATGAATAGTGTTATGGTAATTGATGCAGTGAATTCACACTACTGAGGCTCTTTTGGGTCATTTTAATTAGGCTGTGGAACCCCTGAGGTCTGTGTATCACAGCACTAGAGACATGCAGGAGGATGTAGAAGCAGAAGCTGTTGAGCTACCATTGTTCCTTGTCTTCATCTCAAATACACGCTTTCAGCCCATGGGTTATGGGGCAAGGGCAAAGAGGTCCCTTATCCCTTCCTGCACAGATCTTTGCCCTTGTGGTCACAGGTGCCTGGGAGCTGAGAGAAGAGGCGTCACCACAAACCCAAACCCTGATTCAGCCAGATATGTGAGCACTGGGCTGACTCAAACCACATGAGCAGTCCCATTGAAGCTAGGTATGTGCTCCAGTTTCTTGGTGAATCAGGGCCACGCACCAGGGGTTTGTTCTCTAGAGGGAAACTGAAATGTTTTTCCGCAGTGAATTATTCATAGCACTCATCCGCACTTAGCGGGTGCCTTGCATCCATGGATTTCAGAGCTCTTTGTGAACGGTAGTCACTGAAGCCATCCAATGCTACCGAGAGAGGGAAGGATTAAATCCACTTTACAAATGGGCAAACTACAGTACAGAATGGTGACTTGCTTAAAATCAAACAGCCAGTTCTTGGGAGAGATGGAATTAGAGCCCAGATGTTCTCTGACTCCCTGTCCCTGCTCTAACCGTGGGATCACACTGTCTGGTTGAGACTCCAAATCATTAACAGAATCTCTGTCTATCATTAATTCCAACACCATCTGCACACCAAAATGAAACGCCTTTTAGCTGCAAAGACCCAAATTTCATGTTCTGCAAGTGTCCTGATCTGAATAATGCCATCTCTGAAAGCCTCTGAAAAAGAGCAGGGAGGCATGTTCCTTACAGTCTTTGAGTTGGTATTGAAGTCCTGGCACTGAACTCTTAGCAGAGGCAGTGTTGTGTTGTGGATTGAGCATGGGTCTGAGGGCCAGGTTCTACTTGCCATTTCCCTTGTGATAAAGAAGACAGGATTCAGGTGTAATATAAAGGGAGGGGATTCCGTTCTGAAACTTTTGGATGCAGACAGGACCCCGTGCTTCTCACTGGCTCTTTAGGTCTCAGACTGGCTACCTGGCTAAACTTATTAACACAATGTCTCCCTATATCCTGGCCTAGCTCAGCAATCCTGGAAGAGACATACTGACTGTGCTGTGATCCTGAGTTCTAATCCTGGCTTTGCTACTGACTTGGGTGACTTTGGGCACCTACCTTAACAGCCCTCAGACTCAGTTTACCTCTCTGTAGAATGGGGATAATGATATTTACTGGGTGTTGCAAGCATTAACTCATTTGTCTCATGCTTTGTCTCACAGACACACCTTCCTTATGTCACAATCTCATAGTGACACCCCTGTGCTAGCTACAGCATTTGCTGACTTGGAAGAGGAATGTTAGGAAAGCATCAAATGTGTTTTAGCTTCTCTGAATGCGGTTTAGGAGCTCATATGATCAGCTGGATCTCTGCTGACCCCAGCAAGTACTCTCTAGAGCCCCAGGGATCCATGGGTCATAGCTGTGGAGCTTCTGGCTGAAGTGGTGTCTGATTTGAGATGTTAGGCCTCATTGTGGGTCCGTATCTGATTCTGTGAGAGCGTTTCAGCCCATTTCTCTGCTGTCTCAATTCAGTCCAATTAGAAGAGCTGTTGCCATTTTTCCTGTGTACCTCCTGGAAATGAGACACTGAGCTGTGCATGTTACCAACTATGGCTTGCATACAGGGTTGCCTCTCCTTGGGACCTTGCAGATGGAAGCCTCTGAGTAGGACCCAGTGCATTGCTGGGGGAGCAGACCACCCCCCATGATAATCTCACAGGGTCAGTCTCTACAGCATGTGATAGAGATGGGAGATGTTGGCACCATAACTTGCTTTGCTTTGAAGTCTGGAGTCTTTGAATAGGGTGGTCCTTCTCCCTGGGGCAGACCATGTTTGATCCAGTACTAAAAATACCCACAGCACCACAGCTATGGGGGTGGAGTTCACTCCCACCTGCAGATCCAAGGTGTTGCCTCCTTTGTGGTGAGATGTTGCCTAAGCCTCTTCTCTCTTCAGGAACATTGAAGCTCATGGAGGGGGCGGATAAGCTACTGTGGTCTGTGCAGGTTGATCACCAGCTATTTGCTCTAGAAAAACTGGATGTTACGGTGAGTGTATCAACAGAACAATGACTGGGGAGAGGGCAACTGGTGGTGGAGATGCTGGGTTGCCTCTTTGCCACCTCACTCACAGAAGAGAGTAGAGCATCCTGGGACTGTCCCATGCTGACATGGAGATCTTAAGAAAATGTAGCCTGTGTCAGAAACCCACATGCGCTGTAATGATTCAGCTATTGAGCTGAGTCAACCCCTGTTCTGATCCAGTGGCCCCAGTATTACACCGTATAGCCTTTCTTCTTCCTAAGGGATTTTACTTCCTGTCTTGTTCAGAGTTGAACGATTTGGCTTCCTGTTGTTAGGTGTAAAGAATGAGTTGGAGAGCAATATTATGAGGCCAGTATATAAATTAGCAGTGCAGTCTGACTTGGTTATTGTGCACTGTACTTTCCATCTCATCTCCCAAAGGAAGGTGCAGGGAGTACAGAGAAAGGTGATGTGGGCAATCAAGGGCCTGGAGAAACTCTTATATGAAAACCAGTTTAAAAGATTGGGATTGTTACCTTGGCAGATAAGAAAGGAAATGCAAAAAGTATATAATGTAATCTGTTGTGTCTGTCTCCTAATACAAAAACATGGGGACACTCAATTCAATTAAAATGTGGGAAATTCCACGCTGACAAAAGGAAACACATCTTCACACCATGAGTAATTAGGCTGTGGAACTCACTGGCTCTCGAAGGTTTTCAAGCCAAGAACTTAAAATTCCAAAAGCAATTGGACCTTTATGTGTGTCCCAAGAGCATCCAGGGTTGTTATAATCCATGACACCACATATCTGAAAGGAGTATTAACTCTTGTGCCTCTGGGCTTAGTGTTAGAAGCCAGGCTGAGATTCTTAAACTTTCCTCTGCAGCACCTGGTGCTGGTTATGATCAGATAGGGCATAGGACTGGATGGACCTTGGGTCTGATCCAATACAGTAATTCCTATGTTCCTTCTCTTTGGAAACCCTCAGAAGCCTAACTCCCTCGTTCTCCAAAGAAAGAGGGTCTCAATGAGATGCTTGTAAATAAATAAGGCAGTTGGATAGTGACTGGGACTCTTGTGAGGGAAGGAGAAAGCAGTATCTAGCAGAGAGTCAGGATCTCATCAAGAAACATTGAGGTAGGGAAGAGTGAAGGGTTGATAGCACAGGGAAAAGAGTAAGAAGTGACTAGCCCCATCTGTAGTTTGTACTGTAGGGCAGACTGAATCTAGAAGCCATTGGTGGAAGGAAATCTCAGATGCATCTTTCCAGGAACAGATTATTTGTATCCCCTATTGGGAGACTGCTGCTGCACTGAACATAGGTTATACCAGAGTGTAGGAATGGATGCAGCGTGCAGTGGGCTGGTGGGATTCCTGTAGGTCTCTCTGTATGTCTGATGCCTGCGCTAATCAAAGGTCTTCCCCTTACAACTGTCAGGGCAATGGGCACGAGGAGGTGATTGCCTGTGCCTGGGATGGCCAGACGTACATCATTGACCACAATCGGACTGTGGCCAGGTTCCAAGTGGATGAGAACGTCAGTGCCTTCTGTGCAGGTGACTGTGAACCAAACTGCTGGTTGCGCTGCATGAAATGCATGGTTGCTGCGCCAGGAGAGGCACGAGCCCCTTGATTCTGACAGTGAGGAAAGCCCGGCTGATCCCTTCTTCATATGACTACTGGGATGAGCACTGGCAGGAGGGAGGAATGGTTGGAGACCCAGCCCCGATGAAGCACACAATTCCTACAGCACTATGCCACTTTCCCCTTCTTCTGGCCCCAGATGGGTGTGATGCCCAGTTCAAGCAGCTGGTGAGACCCTGTCCCATCAGGGTGTTTTCTGTTTCCCTTAGGGACACCTCTGCCCACAGCTGGATTGCTCAGGCACTCTCTGTATCAAGGAGCCTCCTGCTGACACCTCATGACAGAGGCTCCATCAGGGCAGCTCCCCAATGTAGCGGTCTGTAGCTGGAGGCTTTCAACCTCATCTTAGGTCCATGGCACAGCTGGGGCACAGAGGGGAGAGTTAGGCTGCTCTGTTGTGTTTGCCTTAACCCACTCTGGGCCGATCTCCAAGACCTCCCCCTTATGTGTTTTCCCAAGTTACCAGCAGTACGTACAGGGCAGAGGAAATGAAGAGTTATCTCCCTCCTGGCTTTTCCCAGGCCTTTATGCACGCAAAGGAGGCCACAACAGCCCCTGCCTGGTTTATGTCAGCTTCAACCAGAAGATCTACATCTATTGGGACGTGCAGCTGGAGCGAATGGAGTCCACCAACCTACTGAAGATACTAGAGACCAATCCAGAATTCAGGGACCTTCTGCAGCAGCTGGGCGTGGGTAAGTGCTGCACACTGTAGATGTGTGGTGAGAAGAGGGATGGGAGGATGAGTAAATGGGAGGATCTGTATGAGGCAGTGAGAGCTGGGATTCCTACGTATCTTACTGAGTCTAAAATGTTTCTCACTGATGATAATAGCTGTGTTTCTCTATCTCACTCTCATAGAGGCAGATGATGTCTTGGCTGTCAAAGATCTGATTCACAAGACCCTGTACTTCCCAGAAAAGCAGCAACAGAGCAGCCCTTCCCAACATCGGGGCCCTGCTGGAGCAGGCACCTCCAGCCACCCTACCACTGCCCAAGACTCTTTATAAATAGAGCCATGTGTGTAACTCTTCTTTATATGTTGACTGCAGTCAGACGTTCATGTTGCACCAAGCTTAGTCTGCACCTGGGTCGATGAGATCCTTCCCTCTTTGTCATTTAAGCTTCCAGCAAGCTTGCAGGAAGAGATAAGGGAGAAGTGACTGTGCTAGAATTCAGCCAATCAGGGTTGGGTTAGGGCAAGTGATAGGGTGGCTAGTTTTAGCACTGAGGGGTGGTGAGGTGATTGCCCCTTTAGGTGAGGCAATGAGGCTCCAATTCCTTCTGTACTCTTGGGAGTCATCATTAGCATTAAATGCTCAGCAGCCGTGTTCTCTGCTGTCCAAAGAGCTGTGCATGTGAAGGTGAGACATACTGGGGAAGAAGGGAGCAGCAAACTTCATTCTGGTTCTTGGTACATTATTTGTGCACTACCTGTGGAGGTGATCACTGACTTCCCAGCAGCTTATGAAGAGAAATCAGCTGGTGGCAGAGAGGACTTTTGGGTTCTTTTTGGTTCTTTATCCCATGTCCATACACATGAATCGCTAGGTGACCTATGGATAACTCCTGCTTCAGTTCTAAAACTCCCCCCGATCCTAGGCCTGATCTCACAGCAGAGCCTTTCATTTGGGGGTGTGATCTTGAATCCAGAGCGATTTGCGTCTCATGACTTGGACAGCAATGTATGTGACTGAGGCCAGAAGAAAACTATGCAGCTCCACCAAAAGTGCTCACTAAAGGAAGCCAAGCTGCTCTTAGCTGGAATAGAATGAGTAGAAAGTTGAGCCTCTGTTCTACTCGCTGTCACAAATACTGTAGGCCAAGCTCTGCGCTGGGGTGACTCTGTTATTTATGCAAAGCAGCCAAGAACTGGACAATAAATGGAATCCATTTTAAATGTTGGTCTGATGATAAGGTGTTACTGCTGTCAGCAGTGCCTCTGGGCCTCCCAGCTTTGCACAGCTGTAATGGCTGCAGTTGTGCTACTCTGCCTCCTCCCACTGGACACCTGTAACCACTAAAGAAAAGTCATTTTGCTTTCCAGTCGGGCACATGTGCAGGGGCGTAGCTAGCCCCTGATTTCTGGCTGGCCCCTGGAAGTGGAGGGTGGATACGGCACTGGCACCTCTGTTCCACTCGTGGCCACTATAGAAATACTCGTGCCACTGCTGGGCACTAAGCCTGGGCCTCAAGGCTAAGTGAAGTGGAGGGGCCTGGGCTCGCTCATGGCTATGGCCCTGTACACGTGTAATAGCTCATGAGAGAGGGCACTCCACTACAAAGCTTGGGCCATGCCTCTCCCAGTCCCGCACTGGCTATGGGGGAAAGGTGACACTAAGTAGCCCTGCTCTCTAGCCCTTGCACATCTCTGAACACTTTGCCTTCTTCAGTCTAGCATCAGCCTCAGCTCATTAAGACAAGACCAGCAGGCAAACCTGCTGTTCTGCATCCATTATCATCTCTCATCTGTGTGATGTTTTATTTAATATGCCTAATGGATGGAACTTTCCTTCCCACCGCGCCCCACCACGGAGAGATCTGGATCTCAGTGAGAGCGAATATCATTAATTCAGTGATCTCCCTGTAGCAAATAACAACAAGGAAGGATCCCGCAAACTGTTGGGCTCTTGCTGTGCTATGTTGCGCAAAGCACCCGCAGACTACCTGAGCAAGGAGACTGACTGCCCTGCTCAACTCAGGGGAGCAGAAGCACCTGCCTGCCAGGGTAGGGGAGTAAGGCTGGAACAGCAGGGTGGGTGTGGGATATGGTATCTGTTCATTAGACAATAGTCCAGGTGTGGCCAAACTGCAGGCCCCAGAAGAGCTAGAATTCAGGGGCTCTGTACCCCTGGCCAGCTTTGGAAATGGCTCGCTGCACCCCCGCTGGCTGGGAGCCGGCAGCCGCCTGCCTTCCTCCCGAGGTCCTGCTGCTAACTGCACTGCACTGGCTCCCCCCCACCCCCAGCCTCGGCACTGGCAACTGCCTTACCGGGCAGCCGGGGAGGAGATGGAGCGTGCTGTGTCTGAGAGTTGCACGGCAGGCAGAGACCTGCAGGGCAGTCCCTTGAGGGTGTGGGCCTAGGTGGGGCTTCCACACCTCCCCATGCTGGAGGGAAGTGTGGCAGGCCAGCTGCTCCATCCCCCTGGGACCCTGGTTGTCCTCCTGGGATGGGACACAGCCCTGACCGAGGCCACACCACTGGCAGGGATGGGATCATCGCCCTGCCCGAGCCACCTTTCTTTTTTCTTTCTTCCTTCCTTCTCTTTTTCTTCCTCTCTCTTCCTTCCATCTTTTTTTCTCTTTTTCCTTCCTTTCTCTTCCTACCATTTTTCTTTCTTTCTTTCTCATCCTCCCCTTTTTCCTTTCATCTTTCTCCTTCCTTGTTTTTCTTTATTCTTACTTTTTCCTTTCTTTCTTCCTTCTTCTCTAAGGAAGATGGAGCTCGACTGTTCTTGGTAATAACAGAGGACAGAACGAGGAGCAATGGTCTCAAGTTGCGGTTAGGGAGGTCGAGGCTGGATATTAGAAAAAACTTTTTTACTAGGAGAGTGGTGAAGCCTTGGAATAAGCTGCCGAGGGAGGTGGTGGAGTCTCCATCTTTGGAGGTGTTTAAGGCCCGGCTGGACAAAACCATGACTGGGATGGTTTAGTGGGAGTGGTCCTGCCTCTGGCAGGGGGTTGGACTAGATGGCCTATGAGGTCCCTTCCAACCCTAGGATTCTATGATTTTTTTGCTTTTTCTTCCTTCCATGTTTCTCTTTTTTCTTACTTTCTCTTCCTTCTCTTTTCTCTTTGTTCCTTCTCTCATTTTTCCCTTTCTCTTCCTTCTTTCCTTCCATTTTGTATTCTTTCTCTTCCTTCTCTTTTTCCTTCCTTCTCTTCTTTCCATCTTTATTTTCTCTTTTCTCTTTCTGTTCCTTCCTTGTTTCCTTCCTTCCTTTCTTTTAAAAACAACTTTAAAATATTTAATTTTAATTAAATCCTTTACAAATTCAATTAAACCCAATTTATTATTTTCTTTACAATAAATTACTTGAATTCTAACTTGTGTAGTGTAGTGGCTAGCGTCTCTGTTTAACATGCAGAAGGTCCTGGGTTCAGTTCCCAGGGGATTGGGCTCGATGATCTCACGAGGTCCCTTCCAGCCATTTGATTTGATTGTGTGGCTCTTGAGTTCATAAGTTTGGCCACAGCTGCAATCGTCCTTAGCTCTTGTCAGTACTTCCAGTCCATTGATCTCAAAGTGTTTTAGAAAGAAAGGTTGCTATCATTCTTTCCATTTCTCAGATATGGAAACTGAGGCCCAGAAAGGTAAAGCCCCCTGCCCCATGCTGCACCATGGAATAGAAATAAGTTTTCCCAATTCCCAATTCTGTGCCTTCTCCATCAGACTATGCTACCTGGCTACGGAGGAAGAGGCTTTGCTCTCCTGCACAAACAGACCGGGGCTGGAGGCCTTAGAATCATGCAGGATGCACCTGGCAAGGGGATGTAGCTGTGCGGTTTATTATCTGAGGGCTTTGCAGGCACTGTAGGGCAGTATTCGCCCCAGGACTTGAAACTGGGGGGTGGGGTAGGGTGCTGTTGGGGTGCTCACTAAATTGGTATAACACTGTTACTAGCTGACAACTGGGGGAGTGTTGGGAAATTCAGGGGGGGTGGAGGGGCGGTGTTAGGGAAATCCCTGCTGTAGGGCCCAGCCATGTTTCATCCCATGTCAGCTGGTGGTAGGTTAATGCTAAATACTCCTCAGGGCTACATTCTTAACCTACTGTAACTTTCTATTAAAGAGGCGTCCCACTGAGGTTAGGAAACATGCCACCGTTCAGCATCTTTGCATTGCCTCCAGGTTCCACGCCAGTTATGGGCTCCAGCTCCAGTGTAGGTGAGACTTAACGTTGGTAATAGCCTTTGTTTCCATTACAGCCAAGACACAGAACTCCCAGCCAGGCTTTGTCTGATGCTGGGCATTTTAGTACAGTTTCTTCTCTGTGGAGAAAGCTGCTGCCACACACACATTAGTCTTATCCCAGGGAACATTCATCCAAGCCTCATGGGTAGATTAAAATAGCAAAAATTGCTTCATTCCCCACAAGAACCCAGAGGAGCTCTGGAGAACCGGGGCTGAAGGTTCCACTGCGTGTTATCAGATATTTTCTCCTAGCTCTGCTGCTACTGCTTCCATTTGTTGTATTTTAGCGTGCATGGAAGTGGCATCAAGGGAGACTCCAGTCAAGCTGGGCTCTGCTAAGCACATTTTCTACACAGGCTTCCTCAGAGCACCTCTGCCACCCTTTTACAGAAGCCCCTGCTATTTCATGCTGCAGTGTGGCACACCAGTCATATGGGACTTGCATGATTTTGTGATGGGGGCATGCAGTCACTTGCGACAGAAATGAGGCACCTGTTTGGTGTGCAGTTCCACATAGAAATACACATTCTCTCACACATCTGTGTGCATGAGAACATAATGGTTCTTTTGTGGGGGGTGTTTTCTCTCTCTCATGCACAGCCCCCCCCAATGTAGGGTGTGCATGAAAAGATTATTATATTCAGATGTAACCATTTCTGCATGGCCACAGCTTGATGCCTCATACAAAGCTCTGTTGCCTATGTATCACACTTTGTTTGGCAGGAGTTGCTAGCAAAAACATGTCCCAGCTCTGGTTACATCTCATTCGCCCAAGGGGGGCCCCAGTCACAAAAGGGTTCCCACAGCCTGCTACCAGGAGCACTCCATCTGCCAACACCAAAGCAGTTTCCTAACTATGCTGAGCGCAGGCTGTGGCAGGGGTCAGCAGGCTATACAGTACAGCAGTTTCTCAACCTTTAGTGAGCCGGGGAACACCTAAAGGTATTATTTTACGTGGAACACCTGAGGAAAGTTTTTGTGAAAAAGCTGATATATATGGCTGTGTGTTTGTAATAGCTGTGTCCTACATATTCCTGCAAAAAACAGTTCTGGAAATCAAATTAAATACACTTGTCAGCATATAATGTGCATTTATTTCTAAACTATAGATACATGGTTATGCACACCACTCAAATAATTATGGGAATGTTGGGCCTGCATGTTTGAACAAAGTTGGTCTACTCTTGGAGTAAGCTTTGGCAAAAAAATCTTACTGGTGTAGTTATGTCCAAGAGATTTTTAAGCTGGCAGAAGCAGAGCTGGGAAATTTAAAATGCCCAGTCACAGTAAAGTAGCAAGACAATGGTGGATGCCAGTGCATGCCTAGAAGCTTTGCTGGGGCATTTTTAAATCTCCCAGGCATGCATCAGTTTGCTGCATTGCTCCTTAACCCTTCCTCACCACTAACCCGACCCCAAGGGGGACAGTAGGGGTTGGCTGCAGAACACCTTCACTATGTCCACAGAGTGCTGAGTTCCCTGGAGCACCAGCTGAGAAATAGTGCTTTAAAGGGTTCCCAAAGCCTGACTGCAGAGCAGCTGTTTGCAGAGCTGGGGCAGTAACAATAACAACAGAAAATGACTTCCTTCTGGCTGCCCATTTGAAGCAGAAATCTTTATTAACACAGGAGACAAGGAAACACAAATGACCGCATTAATGCAGCATGTTCAGACAAAACAGAGCCACTGCCACACAGACCAAACTGTTGCCAAGGAAGAGAGCCAAGTGCAGCTGCTGTGGGGCAGAAATCTCTAGGTAGCAGTACGGAGGGGCTCGTGCAGAGGTGTGACCCTTTGATGGGGACCTGCTGCCAGACAGGGCAAAATTTACCCAAACAAAGGCTGTACAAGGTCAAGCATGAGCCACTCAGTGTGTTTGCTCAGCCCTGTAACTGCCTCTGCCACTGATTAGCTAGTGGAGGGTTCACTTGGGTACCTGGCTGTGAGCACCTGCTGCTAAGGAATGCATTGTCTGAGATAGCAAGGCCCAGGGAGGTGAAGAACGGACATAGCGCTCTAAAGCTGGGCAGCACTTTGTAGGCATGAAGATGTTTCAGTCAAAAAGGACCTTTTTATTCCTTCCCCATAAAAAAAAATCTAAAATGTTTATGGAACAATTACCCATTTAACAGTTTTCATTTGTTTTCCATTTCATTTAATATATTTGGCTTATTTTTTCCTTTCACCCTCCTCTCTTGACTCTCTTCAATCATTTTCTAAAGATCAGTTAATAGGTTTTGAGGTCTGAAGGGACTAACATGGTCATGTAATCTGACCTCCTGCATAACACAGGCCACAGAGCCTCCCACCCAGTCTGGCACTAGGCACTTAACCTATGATCGAATCACTGAAATCCCCAAAGTATGGTTTAAAGATTTCAAGGTACAGCAATATCCAGAGGGGTAGCTGTGTTAGGCTGTGCACAGCAAAAATGAGAGCCCCTTGGCACTTTATAAACTAACAGATTTCTTGAGGCATACGCTTTCATGGTCGCCAACCTACTGATGAAGTGGGTGCATCTGACGACGTGGGCTGCAGCCCACAAAAGCTTATACATGAAGAAATCTGTTAGTCTTTAAGGTGCTACAGGACTCTCATTGTTTTTAAGCTACAGAGAAACCACTAGCAACTGACCCATGCTCCATGCTACAGGGGAAGGCGAAAAACCCCCACAGGCCGTGGCAATCTGCTCTGGAGAAAAAGCCCCTCCTGAACCCAAATATGGTGATCAACTAATCCCTGAGCACATGGGCAAGACTCACCAGTGAAACACCCCAAAAAGAATTGCCTGCTCCAACTCAGAACCCTGTTTTCCTCCCCAAAAAAATGAGGGGAGGGGACAAAAGATTCAAAGGTGGGAGAGAAAATGAAAAACTGAAAAATGATCTCCAAGTATATATCAGAATTTTGGGGAAGTACAACCGTTTTTCCATTTTTCAGCCAACTCTCAATTGTTTCTAGTACTTAAAGCCAGGGGAAACTCCTGTTAGGTCCTTCTCGCCCAGTTCCTATTATAGATGCAGGAAGATGTGCAAGGATATGAACCCCTCACACAAAGAAGAGCATTGTCTCCTGCTGCGAGAACCAGGGGTAGTCTTTATGCCACTCCCATCTTCACATTGTGCACCCTGACCCAGCAATCTATGGTGGCAGCCCCACATGAGTCAAACCCAAGGGCAGGGCTTCACTGAGAATGTCCTCATTATCAAATCAAACCTCCCGATCGACTGAGCAGTCTGCACAGTGGACACCCTGTGGTAAGCAGGTGTTGGCAGTCAAAGGGCGCTAGGCAAGTCATTTTAAGTAACTCACGTATCTCCCTTCAACTACCACCAAAAAATGCTTACAATATAGACCGGCCCTAGCTGGCCGCACTTCCACTACTGAAGTGTGGTTATACAGTGAAAAGTGCAGAAATATGATCCCTCCTTCCCAGGGTGCAGTCATGTTTGCTGACTTCAGCCCCTAATGTAAGTGCTTACTGCTTTTTGGATCCTGCAGGGCCAGCGCAGCAGAGAGAGGGAGCTGGATTCTGTTCCTGTTGGTGCATTATCTGCAGAGCTGGTTGCTGTGGTCTGATCAGTTACAACTGTTCAGGGGCAGATTCAGGCCCCTGGGGGACCAGGGCTGCCCCCTCTTGTGGGCTCCCCCCACCAAGGTGGTGCTGGTGCTCAATACTAGGGGGAGCTGGTGGGCTGCAGCTGCAGGGCAAGCATTTGGTGCTGGGGGTGCCAGGGCCCTGGAGCCAGAGCAGGGGTGTCACAGGTGCCGGGCTGACGGGGCTCGAGCCCCGAGTCCAAGCATGCCAAGCCCTGGGTCTTTTCCCAGGCCAGCAGCACTTCTGGGCCAGAATCCATGGTCTGTGGTGCTCCTGGACTTGCCTGCCTGCCCCAACAGGTCTGGGGCACTCCAGAAGTCCACCTAGTGCATGGTGTGGTCTTCTGCAGCAGCAGTGCGCCAGCATCAGGAGTGCTGTCGGTCCACTGTGACAGGGCCCCAGACCAGCCAGGGCCACAGGGGCTCCGATGCGGTGGCACACCAGTGCTCCTGGCCCTGGAGCACCAGCACCACCAGAGGCCATGCTATGTACCAGCCATCCCTGCTTCTGGGGCAGACCAGCAGCTCTGAGGCAGGGTGGAAGTGCTGTAGGCCGTGGGCTCTGGTCCCAGGGCCCGCTCCCAGCACCCTCTAGGCCAAGTCAGCGCTGTGCTGATTGAGCAGGACTGGATCTTTGTGGGGCAGCGAGGGTCCAGGGTCCCCTTTTAGCCCAGTGCTGCAGCCCTTAAAGCCCCTGCCTTGATACGGCCCTGCACCTGTGCAAATTCACTGATGACACTAAGACTCCTCCATAGATGTCAGGGAGGGCAGAAGTTGCCCTGCAGAGCAGACAAATAGGCATGGGTGGTCAGAGGAATAGGCATGGGTGGGCCCAGGTGGGCCAGGGCCCACCCACTTAGAAATTAGGCTTGCCCACCATAGTGCAAGACAGCGCCACAACTTCTTTGCTGCAGCTGTAGGGCTCTGCTCCATTCACAGCTGCTAACTGGGCCCCACAGCTACAGCAGAGAAGTTTGTGCTGCTACTTGGTGCTTCAGTGGGCAGACTGATCTCACCACCGCTCTCCCTCCTTGCTTCTCATGACAACTCCAGTGGGTAAATAACAAGTGGAGTCTGAGCTCTGGCTCCACTTGCTACCTAGCAACTGGAGCATTGGCAGGTCGCTTCTGGTCACATGGCTGGAAGCTGTCCATGGCCAGCCCCACCCTAAAAACTTAGGGGCCTGGCCAGAAATCCCTGCCTGGCTATGACCCTGCTGCAGTTTTTGACAGGTGACAACAGAGAAGGAAAGAGCTTGACTCTCAGATCCTAGGGCAGTTTTCAGAGCTGGCATTTAGTCCCAGATCCTTAAAGATACTGAGCCTCCTCACACTGATGTGAACAGATGGTAGGATCTGGATCTAACTGGCTTTAGTGCAGTGCTCTCAGATAACAGACAAAAAGATTTTTTTCCCTGAGCGATGATAAACAAAACTGCCCATGGCATGATTTTATCAGTCACTTTTCAGAACACAATCCCCCTTTTGCTACTGCAAGATGCATCCTAGCATTTCCCAGCTGAACACTGGAGGCTGCAAGTTGATGCATACAATTGAGAGCCCAGAACGTCTTGAACAACATGGCGCTGAACGGCTCCCTCTGTGGTACACGCACGCATAACCAAATATCTGCACCATGGTTGGGATCTGTGGCTGGCTTGATTTGCCACTTCTTCAGGGCTCGGCTGAACCACAACCCCATGACTGTGATGAGCAGCGTTAGTCTGGGCGCATGAAAGCACACTTCATGGGGGTCAAATTTTGGTTCCCATTCAGCATGATAAAGTTCTGTGTGTAAAAATCACATCTGCAGTGACACTGACTTGGCTTCCTTCAGCTCCTGTACTTTAGGGCATGATCTGATCACTAATGGAGAGCAGGAAAGAAGCTCCCTAAATGACCTAATGTCACTCAGTGTTAGTCACAAGCTAATGCTGAAGGCAAGAGACCACACTAGATGGACAATGCTCTGGTCTGGTAGTCACAGACTTTAAGGCCAAGAGGGGATGCTCAAATCATCACTCTAGTCTGACCTTCTGGACCTCACAGGCCACTGGCATCATCCAGCATCCCCACACTAAATCCAGCAACAGAGGTGAGATCAAAGCATTACAGCCCACAGGAGACCAGGGGCCATAGGGAGAGAAAAGAAGGGAATGAGTCTACTGGTGCCAAAGCTTGCTGCAGCAACAGGAGTGATTAAGTGAGATATACTCAGATAATCTCAGCAAGTGACCTGCACCCACATGCTGCAGAGACAAGCAAACCTCTCCCTTTTCAGGAAGGCTGCTGCCAATGGGTTTGTGTTTAAGTTGACTTAAGGGCCCTTAAGTCGACATAAACAGCCCTGTCTACATTACAGGGCAATAAAGTCGACTGTAGGGTCCAGTAAAGTCGACTTTCTAAGGTCCACTTATAAAGTCAACTTTACTGTTAAGTCGACTTTATTAAGTCGACAAGGCAATGTGGACTCAATTTAGTGCAGTGGGGCCATTAAGTCGACTTTATAAAGTCGACTTAAGCCAGGGCACCCATTTAAGGTTGACTTTATAAAGTCGACTTAATGTAGTGTAAGCTCACTAAGTTGACTTAATAAGGTCTACTTAAAGTCGACTTTAAGTAGACTTTATTAAGTTGACTTAATAAAGTTGACTTAGCTTTTAGAATGTAGGCATAGCCAATGTGACGTTGGAGAAAATTCCTTCCAAACCTCAAACATGGTGATCAGTTAGACACTGAGCATGTGAGCAAGAGCCAGCTAGCCAAGCCCTTGAAAGAAAGAGACAATGCTCAGTAACACCTCAGAGCCATAGCCCATCCTAGCCCAGGTCCCATGTTTGGTCGTGGCCATCCCTGATGCTTCAGAGGAAGGCCCTAAAAAAAAGCCTCCAGAAATACAATGGAGGAAAAGATCCCTTCCTGACCCCTGCAGGCAGGCTGAAGCCCTGAAGCTTGAGCATTTGGAACATAGGACATTACAAATAAACTAGAAGTGAGCCCCGGAGCTGCTGCCCCCATAAAATCACAAGCAGCCCCATCATACTAGTGCACCCATAAATTTATCCAAGTCCCACTTAAAGCTAATACATTTGTTCCCCCCCATAAAACCAATTGGGAGGCTGTTCCAGAGCTTCAGCCCTCTGATGGTTAAAAACCTTCTTCTAATTTCCAGCCTGAATTTGTTTGTGACCAGTTTAGAACTATTGTTCCTGTGCCAGCATTGTCCTTTAGCTTAAATAGCTTTCACCCTCCCTGGGAGTTATCACTTTAATGTCATTATAGTTCACAGCGAAGTTCTACTTAACATTATAAATTGTTGATATTTTTTCCCGTCCAGTGGAAGAGGCCTTTCATCTTTGGTACCTCTGAGAAAAATAGGGATGACTAAGCACTGTCAATGGTATTAGAAAAAAAAAACATCTGTAAATGCACCTGAGCCTTTTTCAAAGTTAAATTAGCATTATGCCATCATCCGCATTGCCAACACTGTGTGCTCAAACATCATGAGTCAGGCCCCTGAGAATCATGGATAGGCTTAAACGTCAGGAGATTTTACAAATAAGATCTTTGGGCTTCTTTTTATTTGTTGCCTGGCTGTTGAGACTAGATTTTGAGTTGCTGCACCCATGAAATTGCTTGTCTTTTTTAAAAATCAAACTGAGGTGCTCATGTAATCAAATGACAGGAGCTGGGGCTTTAAGAAGAACTCCAAACAGTGCAAAATCTATGATGAAATGGTGGGAGTTGGCAATGTGCACTCATTTGCTGCTGTTGGGGAGGAAGGAGCCCAGCCGAGGAGAATAGCTGAGGTTCCATTTCTGAGGCAAAGCAAAGGAGACATTGAGAGCTGGTGGTCATCCCGTAATTTCATCCCCAATGAGGGAACGGAGTGGTGGAAGGGAACTCGATCCTGGCATTCAGGCCTGCAGCTTTCATTGCTTGTATTGCTGCTGTCATTTATGAGCTGGGACAGGGTTTGGTAATCCAGTCAGTGCTGGGGGCATGGAAATGCTGCAGGAGTTACCTACAAAAGTCTCCACAATTTTCAGGGACAAGGGAACCGCCAAAGACAAGTCACAGCACAGAGTGCTTTGGAGGAAGTACGGCCGCTCGAGTGATGCCGTAGGGAGGAGAGTGGAAGAACATGTCTGCTGCCTGGAGCTGAATTCAAATTGGGAAATAGAATCCTGCACACATTGCTGTAGGAATCAGGCAGAAATTCCTCCAACACAACTGGCATGGAGGTTGCAAAGACAAGCATGTTAGCATATGTTATTCATAAGCAAGGAGAGACCAAAATCAGGGACTATTAGCAATGGAAACAAGAAACCATCATTATAATAGTTATGGAAAAAGCAAGAGGATGACATATGAAAGGACAAGTTGGCTATTTCTTCAGGTAGGAGAACCAACAAGCCAAAGGAGACAGCTGAAATGGTTCATTATGGAGAGGAAAAGATTACAGAACAGCCAAATAACCTAAATGTATCATTACGGAGAGGAAAAGATTACAGAATAGCCAAATAACCTAAATTATTCGCTGCCATAGGGCCTGGTGTAATTCATCCCGCTGAGCAATCAGAGTTAACAGAAATAGCTGAATCTTTGATGATTATATTTGAGAACTGAAGAAATATGAAGCCTCAGAAGGATAGAGAAAGAGCAAAGGATGCTCTGAAGAGAGTGAAAGAGGGGGAACCCAGGATTTGCAGATTATTAAATGTAACTGCAACACCTGACATATAGCTCAAACAGCAAACAAAGCAGTCAACATATGAGCACCTGCAGGAAAATAAGAGATAAATAGTAGGCAAAATAGATATGCCAAAGAAAAACCCAGGACTGTAACTAGGGTGGGGCAAGCAGGGCAAAGCCCCGGGAGCCAAATTTGAGAGGGCACCCAGCAGCTTAAAGGGAACATTGGGCGCCCTCTGACATTCACCCCAGTTACGGTCTGGCAGGAACTGTAGGAGGTCACTTTCCCAAGCACCTCTTTCTGGGCGGCTTTGTCTGCAGGGCCACGCTGGAGGCCACGGTCTCTGGCCTGGCTGCACTGCAGCTCCTCTGGGACTGGACCAGTCCCGCGCCAGCGGCCTCCACATCCCGACAGTGGGGAAGCCAACTGGTGGGGAAAGCGCCTTGCTGGGGGACCCTGCCGGGCAGTGGAGAAAGCACCCTGCTAGGGGACTGCCAGCCAGTGGGGAAGGCGCCCTGCCAGGGAACCCGACTGGGGGGGAAGCCGCCTGCCCGGGGGACTCGGCCGGCAGTTGGGGGTTCCTGGGGGTAGCAGAGGCTGTATCCTGCTCCCCACTGATGGCTGCAGCCAGATCGGGCCCCAGGTCAGATAGGGTCTGGGGGGTGCATCTGGGGCTGCTTGCCCCAAGCGCCCACTTGTCTAGCTCCAGCCCTGGAAAAACCATGCCAGTTTACCATGGGGAGCAGTCCTATTCACACTAACATCAACACAGAGACTCGCATTGACTTCAGTCTGAGCTAGAGAGGGCACTTAGGTTCTGTTTGGTTTTTTGATGAAATAACAAACTTAATGGATAAAGGAAATACAGTAGACATAATGGCTATTGATTTCAACAGGTTATCTGATACATTTCCCAAGCCATCCTTCGAGTGAAACTAGAGAGCTGGGACCAGAGGAGTTGCTCCTGGATGGAATTGAAAAATGAATACTGCCATTCAAACAGATTGTATTTGTTCCAGCGTCCATGTCAGATTTGAAGGAGGTTCCAAAATTAGGTGATAGTGTCATTAAAGATTCAGATGTGCAAACACTAGAGATCCAGGAGAGGCTGCAGATACTTCAAAGGATAGGATCATAATGCAGGATGATCATGACACATTTGAGACAAGGTCTTTAAATCATTGGTATTATTCAGGCAAGACATGTAGAGTGACTCACATAGGAAGGACTAATAAGATGCTCAGCTGTAAAACAATGAACTAGGCAGCCATGCTACAGAGATGGGGCTGCAGAATATAATGGGTGATGAACTGACTAAGAGTCAACAGTGCAACACAGCCATTAAGAGGCACATATACCACACTGTGTTACACTGATGGGAGTATAATGTTTAAAGTAAGCAGGCTAATTATCACACTCTTCTTGTGGTGGTTAAATCTCAAAGTCCTGCATTCAGTTCCAGGCAACCCTTTTGCAAAAAAGCCAAATACACTGAAGAGCTCAAAAGAGAACAAGAGAAATAATAAAAGGCTTGACAAGAGAAACCACAGAGAAACCCACTAAGCCCAGAAAAAAGATGGCAGAAAGGAGATGGCAGAACCATCTGCAAGTGGATAAAGTGATGTTATGAAGAGGGCTGGAACACGTTATTCTCGTTAATCACTGTGAAGAAGAATTGTAACGGCATAAACTGTAGAACAGAAAATTTTGGTCACATATTAGAAACAAAAATGAACCAATATATCCATTCAGGAATGGAGCAAGTGCCTAGAACGGTTGCGGTGTGTCCGTTCCTTGAGATATTGACACATAACCATCTATCAGTGATGCTTTACTTGGGGTTGGTCCTGCTTTGAGCAAGGGGTTGGACTAGCTGACCTCCTGAAGTCCCTTCCAACCCTAATCTTCTATGATTCTGTGATTCAGGGTAATGAAGTCAGGTCCACCTGCATGAAGGAGAAATTATAAGTGACCCACCAGAGGTTTTGTCCATCCCAGGACAGTCCACATCTCTTGTGACTTGAGCTGATCCAGGGAATGAGTTTGGTTCTTTGATTTCATGCAGAAGACATGGAGTCAATGAGATGTGAAAGTCCAGTGACAAGTTGATGGCGTCTCTTTGTTGAATCACCAGGATCCAGGCTGCAGGAACAGAGCTGATGGCAGGCGTAGGCCTGGAGTTCATGTGGTATTGACTCCCCAAAGCTCGGAGCAAAGCAGCAGAGTCGATGTGTTTGCAAATCTGGTGACTGGAGGTCATGGTGAAATGGCTGGCAGGGGCATCAGCCACTTACTACTGTTAACGGGGAGAAACTCTAGCACTTGAGCTCGCACAATACAGAGTCTACTAGCTAAAGCTGTAGTGGCCAGCCCTGACACGGATGTATACTCATTGCTCCCAAGATGTTTCAGCTCCTCAGTTCCTAGTCTTCCTGCTTTGAATGAGAACTCTCAAAATGCAGCAACCGGTTTAAACTCCTTCCAGTCTGCTCTGAGCTAGTGTAGGGTAATGAAATGTAGCTCTCACTGGCCACAGGACCCTTCCCATGCAGCAGAGTAAAGAGAATCCACTCACCTCCAGGCAGCTCTGTGGCCAAAAGGGAAGGGAAAGTTTTAAAACAATCTTCAGAGACTGTAGAAGAAGCCACCATCTCTCTGAAGGCAGAAGCACTGGCAACTGCTCTCAGAGACACTTCCTGTGTTATTAATACATGGCATTGTAAAAACAAGTCACAAAAAGGGCAGAAGGAGAAACCGAAGAGAGAACAGGAAGGGACAGAGAGAAAAATGAGAACAAATATCCACTCAGCAGATGGGGACAAGCAGGAGGGTCCGTTGCAGGGAGGAAGAACTTTCCGTACAAGAGGCCAGCTTCCATCAACAACAACAGGACAGCGTCTGGCTCCTGTTAACCTCCTCACTTCCCAATGGAAGTCTCAGTGCAGGTCTCAGCAACGTTCAGGTGTATCAGTCCCAGCCCCAAGAGGTTCCTCTGAGTCATTGCATCTTCTACCTGCAGACATGGGGCACCCACTCCATTACTGCCCGTGCTCATCAGAGGCGTGTAGGAAAGGCAGCTCTTGACTCAGTGTGTTCACCCGCAGGACTCCTTCCTCCAAGTCGATGCAGCACTAGTGGGGGCAGATGAAAGCTGGTTACCCACAGCACATATCTGAGTCACAAGGCATCAGCAGGGGCCATGGACTGTGGGATGTAGTCTATTGCCAGAGAGAAATGGAAGCCCACCCAATAATCAGTACCCTTTCTCTCCCTCCTTACCAAGCCAGAATTCAGAGCACATCGTCCCATCAAATTCTCTTCCTAAAGACCCACACAACCTTCTGCCTCCTTTTCCTTCACTCCCCCTAACACACCAGCCCCTCTTCTTCTGAATCACCTCCCTTTACTTCCCATTCCTCACTCCACTCCCTCCCTCTCCCCAGCAAGGCTCTGCTCCTGCAGATGTCTCTCACCTAGGTCAGCACAGCCTCCTTATTCTTACACGGCATACAATGTCCTTCTTAGGGGGACCAAGGACATTATCCCATGCTCCATCACCCTTCACTGGTTTTCAGTCCAACTCCAAGCTGACCACCTCGCTTCCAAATCACCCTCTGCTCTTATCCCCCTGCCTTCATTCCTTATGCTGCACCACTGGCTTCCTCTCCCTTCCCGCCATACGGCCACTGGGGGACACTGACTGTTCTACCTCTGCCTGCCCCACCCTGTGCACCTGCTTCTGCCTCTTCCTCTCCCTGAAGTTCAGTCATTCAGCTTTCAGACTAATGCCGTCCCATTCACTGAGTGACACTTCGTGCCTTCCCTATCGCTTTCTCTCTACCATTGCTCCCTGCTTCCATCTTCCACTTTCCCATTCACCTTTCCAAGCTCCCTGTTTTACTTCCTCTTCCCAGCCCCGTCTTTTCCCCATATGGAAATGCTCACCGCCATTCACCCTATCTCTGTTGCCTCCCCCTTACGAATCTACAAGGCTTTTGTTGGCCTTCTTAGCATGTTTATTTTGGGGTTTCTTTCTGCTTGCCCTTGCCCCATTCCTTGTGTAGTTCTCTCCGTTCTGCCTCCACGACAGCAGCTCTCCCAGCCCCCATGAACCAGTCCTTCTGCTATGAAGCACCTGTGATATTTTACGTAAAGGAAGCTATGTGTCTAGGGTCCATGCTGGAGAGCTCTCACCAGCAAATCAAAATCAAGGTGCTTTCTCTTTAAGTTGTTCCAGGATTCATGGGCTGTGTTTCTGGGTCATTCAGTGACCAGCACCCATCAGGTGGGAATAGCAGATGCACATGCTTTCTATTTCTGGGTTCTTCTTTCTCTTTGAGAGAGGCAAAACCCCTGGAGATCTCCCTTCTGAGTCCCCTTCCCTAGAACAATTCAGTTCTATGCACTCCATGGACAGGCCCACGCTTCTGCATGCCAGAGATAACGGGGACTCTTCAAGGTCCCAGCAAAGATACACTGAGGAAGAGATCACTCCTGAGAGATGAAATCTCCTCCTCCACGTCCCTGAGCAGAGCAGGAGATACCAGGAGTGGGAGCTACTGTAGATCTCTCCCATGGGCCTACCCAAGGCTCTAGCCACTGCCTTCTCCAATCCAGTTTTAAAATGACAGGAAAGTGATTCAGTGCTCCTGAAATTCTACCAGCTAAGAGCGTACTGCAGCCAGGGATCAGGAGCTGGGAAGACAACACCATGGTTGACGGTCTGGCAGGTTTGACCGTCATCACTGCATGCATCCGGCAGCCCACCAGCTTGAGGTCCCATGGAGACGGGCTACAACACGTACATCATGTTTGGGTGTGGTGAGAAGGAAGCCCCTCCATTACCTTGAGAGACAGCAGAGTCTGGAGGCCGAAACAGAACTCCATCGTTTCATCATCTGCGGAAAGAGAGGAAGTTAGTCGGACTCAGACATAGTCATTTTCTGACTCCCTCCCTGGGCAAATGGCTCCCCTATGCAGCTCTGGAGTGATCCTTATAGCCATGGCTGGAACTATCCATAAATTATGGAAACTCTAGCGTGTATGGAGTTAGCGTCCTTGGCTCAGCTGAGTGTGGCCACTCCTTCCGAGATCCCTGAATGCCATGCTTCCCACCGCTGCAGCCAGCAGGGGTTAGGCGCTACCTATAGAGAAGCATCCATCAGAAAGGCCAGAGGACCAGGTCCACCCTCCCCCATGGAGAGGAGATAAAACCAGAAAGGGGGGAAGGGAAGAAAATAAAGTGAGCTGGGATGTGGAGATAGAGAGAAACCAGGGAATGGGCAGCAATGGGTGTGGTGGGGGTCAGGGGTACAAACAGCGAAGAGGGCAAGAGACAACAGAGGAGCTGAAAAGGAGGGGGACTGGTAGTAAATCAAACAAACAACGAGACCTGTGGCACTTTAACAGACTAACAAATTTATTTAACATATGAGCTTTCAAGAAAACGCCACTTCGTCAGACACTTGAAGATGGGGAATTTACAGAATGGGAGGAAAATAAATGCAGGGAAGTGTAAGTCATGGGATCAGGTCACACTGTTTCAGCAAATCAAAGCAGTTGTTTAGATTCAGACAGTGTGGAACGACTTACTAGAACAGAGGTTTTCAAACCATGGGATGGGTCCCAGTGCTGGGTCACCCACCTTCAGGTACTTGGTCTTGGCGCCCCCTGCTGCTGCTGCAAAAAGACTGGAATGCATTGCTCAAAGATGTAGTTACTGGGGCACAGACATAAATGATTTTTTTCAACTAGATTCAGAGAAAAAAAAAATTCGAAAACGACTATATTAGTAAGTGGGGAGGTAGAAACAGGGGAAAGTCACTTATTGTAACGACAAAGTCAGTTCAAGTCTCTGATAAGCCTAAGGTAATGTTATAAAATTTTGCATATGAATTCTAACTCGTTTGTCTTTCAAAACTTCAAAGAGAAAACTGCTGAGTTAGAATTCCTATGTATATTTCATACCATTATCTTCGGCTTGAACAGAGACTTGAACTGGCTTTGTCATTACAATAAGAAATTCTCCCCTATCTCTACCTCTCCACCTTCTAAAATGTTGTGCCACGCTGTTTGAATCTAAATAACTACTTTGATTTGCTGTAACAGTGTGAGCTGATCCCATTGCTTACACTGCATTTTTTTCCTCCAATTCTGTAAGTTCCCCATCTTCAAGCATCTGATGAAGTGGGATTTTCTCCCACAATAGTTCATGCATTAAATAAATTTGTTAAACTATAAAAGTGCTGAACTACACTAACACGGCTACCCTTCTGGAACTTGGTAGTAAATCAGTGAAGCCGAGGAGAAGGGAGCAGACAGAGAGAAATCAGGTATGACTGAGAAGACAAATATGGTAGAGCAGGAGGGACAGAAAGAAGAACCAATCTGTTATTTTCATTACATGCAGGGTGTGTTCACACAGCACTCTTATTTCGAAACAAGAGGTTGTTTTGAAATAAGAATTACCCTGTTCACACGACGCACGGTTGTGCCAAAACAACGTGTTCCGTTGTTTCGAAACAACAGTGTTGTTTCGAAATAACTTAAACCCCATATGGGGACAAAACAACGTTGTTTTGAAACGATTGTTTTGAAACAATGCCGTCTGAACATGTTGTTTTGAAACAATGGTGACTTGTTTCGAAATAACTGTTGTCTGAACCTGCTATTTCACTTTGAGCGTCTTTCCTTAATTCGAATTAACAAACTGTTAATTCGAATTAACTTATTTCGAAATAACCCCTTATTTCGATACAAGTTGTTTCGAAACAACTTGGATTGAAATAACCCCCTGTGTGTGAACGTAGCCGCAGAAATTAACACACTTGCAACAAAAGGCAACCTCTCTACCATCCCCTCCAGTGCCTATTAAATGGGCTTCATTCCCAACAAGATGGGTCCTGCCCTACCAGATCCAGCCTCGGGGCACTGACAAAGGCTCCTAGGCTATGTCTACACCTAAAATCTTAGTTTGGACTTGCTAGCCATGCTTTTTTTAGTTCAAACTAATTTTTTAGTTCAAAATTAAAAAGTGCAGCTAGTTTGAACTAAAAGTTAGTTTTGAACTCAAAAAATGCGCTGAGTTCAAACTAACCACTAGTTTGAACTTATTTAGTTCAAACTAGCATGTCTGCATTGTGCTAGTTCAAACTAAATATGCAAATTAATTCAAACTAAGCAGCTAGTTCAAACTAACCAGTGGAACTAACTAGTTCTAACTAAGCTTTGCTTAATTCAAACTAAATTTTCTTTTAGCTCAAACTAGGCAAAGCCTAGTGTAGGCAGGATTCAAATTAGTTTGAATTAAGGCTTCTTAATTCCAACTAATTTGCTAGGGTGTGTTCACACAGCAGTCTTATTTCAAAACAACAGAGGTTGTTTTGAAATAAGAAAGGACATGTTCACATGATGCACAGTTGTTTCGAAACAATGGGTTCCATTGTTTCGAAACAACTTAAACCCCATGTGGGGACGAAACAACATTGTTTCGAAATGATTGTTTCAAAACAATACCGTCTGAACATGTTGTTTCAAAACAACAGTGACTTGTTTCAAAATAACTGATGCCTGAACCTATTTCTGTTCCTGCTTTTTTCCTTAATTTGAATTAACAAGATGTTAATTCGAATGAACTTATTTCGAAATAAGGTGTTATTTCGATACAACTTGTATTGAAACAACTTGTATCGAAATAACCCCCTGTGTGTGAACACAGCCCTAGTGTAATCAAAGCCCTAGATTCCTCTACAATACATGTCTGTAGCAGGGGGAAATGACTTGCACAGAGACATCCAAGGGCCCTCAAAGGTTGGGATCCCCTGGTTTTGGCTGGCCAGATGCATTCCATTCAGTTGAAAGCAGTAACATATGCTCTTTTTCAGTTCCCCACACCCCATACGAATTGTACCTGGAGCTGGACAAACTAATGAGTCTGGACATTTTAAGGAGAAAAAGCAAAATAGTCCACATTGTGGGGCTGCAGCCTGGACTGCACCTTGTCCCCTCAACCCTTCAGCAGTAGAGGGCCACCACCCCCTTTTGCCAGTAGACTCCTTATGGTGGAGGACACAGCAAGTAGTTCTGTAGTTTTTTCAGATCAAAGCCTCTAGCGTTGCCCAGCATCCTGGGCCACGTGACCTTTCTCTGTACCTCTGCTCCTAGATGATCCCTAGGAGTGCATGCACAGGGAAGGGGAAAAGGAACAGATCTAGGAAGGGGGAGGAAACTCTTCTCTTCTCACCCACGACCAGCGCAGAGCACACGACTGTCTCCTGGCCAAGCTGCACCTCCACACATTCCACCTGGCCAGTGACGTGAGGGACTGGAAGAGAGAGATCCCTGCTCTCAGCGTCGGACACTTCCTCCAGCCTGTGGGACACAAGGATGTTATTGTCTGAAATGTGCATGGAGGAAGAACAAGGGGAGCTCCGACAAGTTCCTTGTACTTCTCAGGTCTTTGGGAAATGGCCTGTAGGAAAGGGATCTTATTTACATAATGGAGATGTCAGGAGGCAAATTCTCCAGGGGTAACCCCCAAGCAATTCAGGGTGGATTCCCAGAGCAGGTGCAAAGCTGCTGGTCATCTTGGGACATGCAGCCAAATTGTTATCGCTCTGCCAATACCTTTTATCAAGGCCAGCAGCACCCCTGGCTACTCCAGCCCTAGGCTTCCCACACCCTCAACAGTCAGCTCTGAATGCATGGTTCCCTATGAATGGGAGTGGGGACGGGGGCGCAGTTTTCAGTGCCCCTTTCCTTGTTTTGTATCCTTTTCCCCAGTCTCTTCTGCACAAAGGCTCTTACCCCAGCCGTTTCAGACAGCTCATGGAGATGAGGTTTTGCTGGCAGCCAGTGTTAACAGCAGCTTTCAACACCTGACCTTGGCACTAGGAAACATAAAGGCAGGTTAATTAATTTGGGCTTAAACTGACACATACAACTCCCTTAAAAATTAGTGAGAGAAGAACATCAAAAGGGTTGAAGTTCAGATAAACACCTGTAGGTTGGGGGTGATCCTTTGAACTTGCAGAGGCCCCAACAAGGCTTGCTGAACCCCACCCTTCCAGCATCATCCCTCCTGCATTTATCTTCTGATGGGAGGTCCAGTCACTTGCCACCCCTCCACTCTGGCATCTTTACGAAAGGATGCTCGGTCTGCTTCCATCTTAAAATAGTATCATTAATAGTTTCACTCTCTCTTCCTCCTACCCACTGAGGCCTCACCCACCCATACACAGTAGCTTCCATTCATTTGCCACAAATTGTATTCTAGTTGGCTATTCCCGGAGGCGAATTCTGTCCTATTTTTTGCATGAGCTTTCGTGGGAGAAGATCCCACTTCCTCAGATGCTTTGAGGAAGTGGGATCTTCTCCCACGAAAGCTCATGCAAAAAATAAATCTGTTAGTCTTAAAGTGCCACACAACTGCTTGTTGTGTTTTTACTGGACTAGACTAACACGGATATCCCTTTGGAATTCTGTCCTCCCTCCAGCTCCAGTTCCTGGGTCAAGAGGAAGAGATTAGTTGCCCTGCCCAGGAGCCACCGCAGCATTCAGGAATTAGGAGGGGACATATGCTTTCCCTCGTCTCCTGTGTGAATGCAGACAGAGCGCAAGGAGCACCACTGACCTCCTGTTTGCGCCCCCATAGCCCTCCGTAGTTCTCCTTTCTAAAGGTGAGGAAGTAGCAGTTCTCAGTACTTGGGAGGGGATTGTAAAACCCAGAGCTGCCAGGGATTGACACTGCAATCAATAGGAAACCTGATCAGAGAAAGATAGGACAGAATGTGGCTACAGAAAAGACAGATTTAGCTCCTTCTAGTCTGTCTCACCCCTAGCCAGTGCAGGACTGCTCCAAGGGCCTATTCACCAAGCCTTGTCCAGGGCTCATTTTCAATGAGCCAAGTGATGGAATTCCCCTTTCCCCTAGGAGGACTCTGCTACAGACCAGCTGTCATGAAAATTTCCCATGTTTTTTGCCTGAGCGTTAATTTTCTCTGTGAATTAGGGCTGTGGACCAGCTGGAGATGACAAATCCTCCCAGAGGTGCGTAAAACAAACAAGGAGAACTGTGTCACTGAAAGACTAACACATTTATTTATTGCATGAGCTTTCGTGGGAGAAAACCCCACTTTGTCAGATGCTTTGAAGACAGGGGAACCTACAGAATGGGAGGAAATAAATGCAGGGAAGTGTAAGTCATGAGATCAGGTCACACTGTAACAGCAAATCAAATCAGTTGCTAAGATTCAAACACTGGAGAACAGCATATAGAGGAAGATGAGGACAAATCATCAGTTGTAATGAGAAAAATTCCAAACTCCCTATTTAGCTCTGAAGCAATACAGTCAAATTTGTAAATAAATTTGAGCTCTGTAGCTTCTCATCAATGAGACGACCTAATAAAACCAGCTACTCCATCAAAGGCTCATTTATCTGCTCATCCACCAATGTGATTTATGTCATCATGTGCCAGAAATGCCTCTCTGCCTTACATATTGGACAAACAGGACAGTCTCTGCACAAAAGAATAAATGGGCACAAATCCAACATCAGAAATCACAACACTCTAAAACCAGTGGGTCAGCATTTCAATCTTCGTGATCACGCCATTGATGATTTAATAATTATGGTGCTCAAACAAATGCATACCAGATCAAAGCTTCAAAGAGAAGCTGCAGAGCTCAAATTTATTTGCAAATTTGACAGTATTGCTTCAGGGCTAAATAGGCAATTTGGACTTACTCTCTCATTACAACAGATGATTTGACCTCATCTTCCTCTATTTTCTGTTCCTCAATGTTTGAATCTTAACATTGCTTTGATTTGCTGTCACAGTCTGACCTGATCCTACTACTTACACTTCCCTGCATTTACTTCTTCCCATTCTGTTAGTTCCCCCATCTTCAAAGCATCTGACAAAGTGGGATTTTCTCCCACGGAAGCGCATGCGATAAATAAACTTTTTAGTCTTTAAGTACCACAGGACTCCTTGTTTGTTTTGCTGGACTAGACTAACACGGCTGCCGCCTTGGAACTTCCCAGAGGTATGGACGGCTCTGTACTACCTCCAGTGCAGGGCTCTGGATAAATAGCCCAGTCTAACACTCAGGCTATGTCTACACACACAGTTATTTCGAAATAAGGATTTCGAAATGAGTTATTTCGAAATAAAATCCTTATTTTGAAATAAATTAATTCGAATTAAGGGAAAGCCTGCAATCCCAATTGCTGTTATTTCGGAAGGGATATTTTGAAATAAAGCCGTTTGGACCTGTTCTTTCAAAACAGCTCTTTCGAAACAACAGGTCTACACAGTGTTGTTTCGAAAGAACAGCTTTATTTCGAAATATCCCTTCTGAAATAACAGCCATTTTGAGGGGGGGGCAGGTTTTACTTTTTCGAAATGATGATTCTTATTTCAAAAGGATGAGGTCTGTCCTTTCAAAATAAGAAAACGTCATGTAGACCTAATTTCTTTTATTTCGAAATAACAAGTGTTATTTCGAAATAAAAGTGCTGTGTAGACGTGCCCTCAGAGACCCTTAGCACAGCACTCGTAGAAATCAACTGCTCATTGTGCCACAGGAGTTTGATGGAGAGAAGAGAGTTAATGAAAAGGAGACAGCAAAATCTCCCAATTTCTAAACCAATTCTTTTGAAGCTTGTTATATTAGTTAATCTTCCTCGAGGGATAACTCCAATATGAGATTTCATTTTGAAAACAATCTACCGGTGAGTTGTCAGAGAGAGAGGGGAAAATAAGTGAGGTTGTGAGGGAAAGTTACAAATAGCTAAAATGGCATAATAACAGAAACAGCACAAACGTCTCCGCCAAGACTTGGGGCATTAGTGATAGACTCTAAGAGTGTGCACAAAGAAGATCAGAACCATTGACAGCAGAAACCTCCAACAAATCTTGATCAGTTGCTCCCCTTCTAAACATCCAGGTATATTTGAACTCAGTCAGTCTAGCGAGTTTCACAGTTAAAAAGGCTTAGATCAGGCATCTTCTCCACTTTGATCCTCAGTAACAATACTAAACACACACAGTTCTGACACAGCACTTCTCACCTTTAGAGTGATTTACAATGTTAGCTAATTCATCACAACACTCAGCTCTTCATAAATATTAACTGTTCTTCACTATGCCTCTGCAAGGCAGGTCGGTTAAGTGACTGGTCCCAGGTCACAGGGGGAATCAGTGCCAAGCTAGCTCTTGGGGGCTTCTGACTCCCAGCACTCTGCTCACCTTACAAAACTGTGCATCCCTCCCGTCCACTCGTGCCTTGTCCTAAGCAGTCATTTGGCTGCTGGTCAGGCAAACACTGGTGTCCTGTGATAAAAGGGTTTGGAAGGTGATGAACTGGGATTTTCTTCCATGCAAACCAGGGCTGTTCCTAGGGGGTTGTGAAAGGGGTGAACGCCCCAGGTCCCGTGGTTCCCACACTGTCCTGCCCTAAGCAGGGCAGCGCAGGACCTGAACCTCTGTCTTCTCCAATGACTGGCTGTTCCACATCTGGGGGACAGGGTGAGCCAGCCAAAAGCAGCGGCCAGGGTCAGCGCTCCCGCAGCACCCCCCAACTTGCGCTGCCTTCGGCTTTGTGCTGGAGGCAGTGTGGATGGCAGCGTGGAGCCTGCACCACTGCCCCCCCCCCCAGTCACGCTGCCACTGGCATGGAGCTGAAGGCTGCACACGTGGCGGAGGGGTGGGGTGTGGGAGCACTTTTGGTCAGATCTCCCTGTCCCCCGGATGGGGAACAGCTGGCTAAGGGGCGGACCGGGCCTGCCCCTCCCCTGGACTGGCCAGCTCTGCCCCCCCAGTGTGGGCGGGGGGCTGGGGAGGCCCTGCAGAGGTCGATTCACCCTGCAAAAGCTCATGTGATAAATAAATGTTAGTCTTTAAAAGTGCCACAGGACTTGTTCCTTGTTTTGCTGAACTAGACTAAGATGGCTTCCCCTTTGGATCTAACGTCCCCAGTGCAGCAAAAACATGCATGGAATGTAAAGATCCAAGGGGTAGCCGTGTTAGTCTAGTTCAGTTCAAACAAACAAACAAGGAGTCCTGTAAAAAAAAAAAAAAAGGAGTCGTGTGGCACTTTAAGACTAACAGATTTATTTTTCGCATGAGCTTTTGTGGGAGAAAATCCCACTTCGTCAGATGCTTACAACTTCACCCATCTTTGAAGCATCTGACGAAGTGGGATTTTTCTCCCACGAAAGCTCATGCGAAAAATAAATCTGTTAGTCTTAAAATGCCACACGACTCCTTGGTTTTTTTTGCTAGACTAGACTAACAAGGCTATTCCTTTGGAAATTGAAAGGAGTCCTGTGGCACTTAAAGACTAACAAATGTATTTCTTCCCATTCTGTAAGCTCCCCCATCTTCAAAGTGTCTGACGAAGTGGGATTTTCTCCCACGAAAGCTCATACAAAGAATAAATTTGTTAGTCTTTAACTGCCACAGGACTCATTGTCTGGAATGCAAAGCAAGGCACAGAAACCATCGCAGCCCCAGATGCTGCCCAAAGCACTGGTTCTACCAACACGAACGGTGGGTTACTCACCAGTAACCGTCCTTCTTCGAGATGGGCTTCTTGGATCCATTCAGTAAAAGGTGTCTCCATGCTGGAGCCCCGGATTGGTTAGAAAAACTTGTCCTAGCCTGTCAGAAAAGGGGAGGCGGCCACCGCCCCTTGCACCACCTGTGGCTATATATATGGCTGCCTCCCCGCCCTCTCCTCAGTTCCTTAGAGTCGCCAACTCCAGAAGCGGGGATGGAGGGGAGGGAACTGAATGGATCCGAGCAGCTCATCTCGAAGAAGGACGGTTACTGAAGAGTAACTTGCTGTTCGTCTTTAAGCGCTGCTTGGATGCATTCAGTAATAGGTGTCTACTAGCAATGCGGATGGATGGTGGGTGGAGCTGGTACTTCCGCCTTCTGCACAGCAACAAGCCCTGTAAGGTAGAGGCCCCACAGCAAGACGCTCGCCAGAGTAAAGAGGCGAGTGGGCCTTGACGGTCCAGAAGATGCAAGAGCTGAGGGTCAACCCAGAACCGGGCAAGGCCGAACCCATCGAGGCAGAACACCTAAGCAGATCGGACAGGGTCACCTGAGCTGGAAAGAAGGATGCAGCCTAATAAAACGGGTTGCATGGGTGCCCTGCATAGGAGGAAAAATGTGGACTGTAACCAGCAGACTACAATGTCCGGGCATAGGCCATGTCACGTGGGCTCGAAGGAGAACACTAAAAGCTAGCAAATGAGGCTAGCCATATGGGTGTGTCTCACACGAGAACAAAGAGAGGGGAGGCATAGAGCACCCGAAGCCTTTGCAGGAGCCACGTAGTCATGGACTGATCTGGCGACTACTGAGTATACAGGGAGAAGTAAGGGAATGACAATGCCCCTTAGCTAGGATGCGGCCAAGCATGCTGTCTGGTTGAAAGAGAGAGAGGAGGATACAAGGTCGTAAGATGGCTCGAGGGCAACTGAGAAGACCATGAGACACTAAGCCGTGGCATATAGAGTCGAGTCAAGCAGGACGGGAGCCTATGGCATGCTAATTAATGACCTGGTAGCGTGGAAGCACACGATTTCAGCCGAGCAGGCACCATGACCGAGTTCTCGCAGTAGAGAGGTTAGGGGAAAGGTCACTAACAGGAAGGTGGCCTGAGGCAGTGCTGATGAGATGGTCCTACTAGGGCCTGCAGGGCGCTAGAATGTAAAGAAGGGCCCCGCTGGTCTAAGCTTGCAGAGTTTGCATCGTGACGCTCTCATTAAGGCATGAGGGGGAAGAAGAGGGACGGGAGAGAACTCTTACTACCGTCTTGTCAGCCCCTCAGCGATCAAAAGAATCAAAGGAGAGCCATGAAGGGCCATGGACTCAGTACCTATAGTACTTGCCGGAGGAATAACATTACCACTTTGCCATGCCAGGGCTGCCAAGGAGAAACTCTTCAACACATGGACATTGAAGGACTTGGCTGCCAAGGAAGGTTGCTTCCTAAGCTAAAGGATGGGAACGTAACAGGGTGGCAGCTGCCGCATCTGAAGGACACCCCAGGATCAGAGAACCCAACGAAGTGTTCTCCGCGGAGGGAGCCAGAGGGTGAATAAAAGGATACAACCCCAAACTGTTACATGTGGTATAGAAATGGCTTCTCTGTGTATCACGCCATTGGATGGTAGTGGGCGTCAATGGGTCCTTGAAAATGGAAAGAGGGGACCACAGAACTGCCAGGCGCCACCAATGTGCAAGGGGGGAACTGCAGTAGCACTAAGGGACTACGTGTGGAGTAGTGAGATGGTCCAGTGGGAAGGCAGGCCAGAAGGGGGGGTCATGTCCTGCCAGGGAATAGGACCATAGAGCAAGAAGATTATGCAAGTGCCCCGGAAGCAGGGAAACTTCTGTCTGACGTAGACAGCTGTCCAGAAGGTACTGGATACCGAGGGGGAAATGTAGGTGGGAGGGCACTCGAGGGATAGACCCTTTGCAGTTTCCCAACATATGGTCCTAACAAGTTTTTCCCCTTCAGGGTTTAAAGGGGTGCCCCCGGCCATGCTTTGGTGAGGTTGGGGGAGACTGGGCTACCTCAAAGAGGGTAGACAAAGGTGAGGGTTCCTGAAGCGAGCCCCTGGTTCCCACTAGATCGCCAGAAGGTAGAGACGTGGAACCGTGTGAGGGTGGGAAAAAGGAGGGGTGGGCCATACCTAGGGCCAGTGCAGGGGTAAGACCCGTTCTAGAGATACTTTCCCGATGAAAATGGCAATCCAGGTAGCTGTACTGCTACACAGGTGTGTTCCCCTCAGTGCACAGGAGAGATTCCTGTCAAATGGGGGTTGGGGTCGCAGCGCAGAAAAAGATGGTGTGACCAGGGGTGTCCCCTCCCCTTCCCCTGATCCGGATACGAGGGGGCCTACCTGGGACATGTGTCATGGCCACAGGCACAGTCCTGTTGCAAGTAGGCTTCGGATGTGCGTGTCTCACAGCCCCGTAGCAGCTGGGGCTACAACGAGAAGCGCCTCTATCCCTCGGCGAGGAGTTAGGGTGGGGAATGCGGTGGGGAATATGTGGGAAGGAAGGCTGCTTGGAGAAGAAGAGGGGTGGTTTCTGTCCTCGAGGAAGTCACTGCTTAAGGGGTGAGGGGGTGGAGGGTAGCTACGGTATTGAGGTACCGGCACCGTGGGTGGGCATCGTATTGTCAGCCCCCCATGTCCCGATCTAAGTCTTGCTCCCGGTATTGGGGAAGGAACGAACAAGGAAGGACCAGGATGGCTCCCACTGGACCTGCCTTCCCTAAAGAAAAGCGGGGGGGGAGGTTGGCCGTCTGCAGCAGTGACGCCCTAGAGCCCCCTGCACCCTAAGGGTAAAGAGGATGGTGGTGATCAGAGGGGCCCCTCCTTGTGGAAAGGGGAGGCAAAGGCCCACTTCTCGCCATGAGTAAAGCGGGAAGGAAAGGGACTGTACCACCTGGGGAAGTGGGGAGCTAAGTCAGGGGGTGGGTCCAGGAAGGAAAAGGCCGAAATATTTGGCCTCTCCTCAAGGATCCTGGGCTGTGCCCACCACAGAGAGGGTTTCAGGGGGAAACAGGACATCCTCCTCAAAGGGCAGGTCAAGAACTGCCAGCTGTGCGTTAGGGGGCGCTCTAGCCTCCCTAAGCCATGCTACCCTGTGGAGGGTAACCGCTGAGGCCATGGTGCGGACAGCGACGTCCACTGCATCATGAGCCGAAACGAGGAGGTCTTGTGAGATTATGTTGCCTTTCTCCAGGAGGGCATCATACTCATCCCTGGCCTCAGGCGGAGGCATATTTCTAAACTTCCCGAGTGACTCCCAGACATCCAGCAAGTATCTGCTGGTTATAGCCTAGTCGTTTGCCACTCGTAATTGGAAAGCCGATGAAGAATACACCTTACAGCCTAACAGATCCAGCTCCCTAGTTTCCCTGGGGGGGGATGGGGCCCCATTGCCATCTGGACCACGTCCCTAGGGGGAACTGGGTGGCCAGCGAGGGAGGGATAGTCTGACTCGGATACCTGATACTTCATGCTTGCCATATCCAAAACTGGGGGGACGGAGCTTGGGCTCTGCCACTGGGAGCGCTCGAGGTCCCATACGCTCAGATGGGGCGGGACTGCTAAGGGCGCCGTGGAGGCGAACGCCGGTCCGAACAGGGTATTGGGGGGAAGACTCAAGTGTTCCACCTCCATACCTAAATGGGCCGTAGCCCGGCACAACAGGTCAAAATGCGCCAAAAGGTTTCCCGTAAAGGACTCTGGTGACAGGGACAGCACGGCACTGGGATCCTGCCATGGAGGGGAGGGAGTTCCTTGGGGAACCATTCTTGTGGCCGAAAACGGAAGGGTGATGGGACTGATGTGTGGCACCGGGTCTGTTTGGAGCCCCTAGAAGGTCCCTCTTCCGGACTGGAGACGGGGGAAAGGGATCGAGATTCCCAACCTGGTGCCAGTGGTAGAGTGGTGTTGGCCCCCAGTGGGGTGGAAGACGGGGGCTGGAAGGTGAGGGTGAGTGTCCTGGGTGAACCCAGGCCTTCAAGATGAAGGTCAGTTTGCCCCTTCTGATTGGAGGTGGGGCAGAGGAAGTTGGGAGTAGCAGCAGGGCTCATGCTGCCTCCACCGCTTCTGGGGTGGACAGGATGAGAAGCGACTCTACTTGAGTCGTGGGCAAGTCCTCGCTGGAGGAGGGAGGACTGCCTGGGTGGGAAAGTTCCCGCTCCTGCGGCACCAGGCTCCACAGTGCCAAGGGTGGAGTCAGCCGGTGCCAGGGTGAGCGCGGCACCAGTGAGGCCGGGCTGTACCGTGTCGTCGGTGCCGGAGATGACACAGCGTGGTGCCGAGGTAAGCCCGGCACTGATGGTGCTGGGCTGACTCAGGGCGACCTCAATCGGTGCCAAGGTGCTGAGGTGCTAGGTAGGCGCTGCAGTGCCGGAGTCAGCACTGAGGTGGTGCAGTGGCAGCCACCGGTGGCACGGTGCCGTGTAGGCTCTGGCACCGAGCTGGGTCTCGGTGCCAGGCGCGAACCCGAAGCCTCAGGTGTAGGGTGCCAAGCCTCCTCCAAGGCTAGGGTGTGGCGTCGCTGTTCCCTCTCCTTGATCGTTCTTGATTTAAAGGAGAGACAAATGGAACATGCTAAGACCATGTGGTCTTTGCCCAGGCACCTAAGGCACTTCCCACGGGGGTCATCCCAGGGGAAGGCCTTGCCGCACTTGGCGCAGTGTTTAAAACCTGGCATCGCTGACACGATGTTCCGGTCCATTGTTGGATACTCTTGTGGTGGAGTTAAATCCACAAAGAGATGTACCCCGGCGGACAGTGAGTAGAAGGCGAAGAGACAGGCTGCTTGCGAGTTGCAAGGAGCAGACGTTCCAGTTCTGACGTGCAAGGCGGAAGAAATGAAACTGAGGAGAGGATGGGGAGGTGGCCATATATATAGCCATGGGTGGAGTGAGGGGCAGTGGCTGCCTCCCCTCTTCTGACAGGCTAGGACAAGTTTTTCCAACCTATCCGGCACTCTGGCACGGAGACATCTATTACTGAATGCATCCGAGCAGTGCTCGAAGATGAATGAGCAGCTCCACCTCATGCCACTGAGCAGCCAGGCCTTTCTCTCATTGTGATGAATTTCATGCATGAAAGGCCTGAGAAACCCAGTGGAGCTGCTGCCTGTTCAGAGCACAAACCCACTCTGTTGTGCTCCATTCACGCTCACCTCCTGCCTCTTTGTCCCCAGTGGACATGGATACAGGGAGTAGGACATTAGAGCCTCACAGAACGAAGCTAAGAGCCTGCCTGCAGTTGCTGGCACTGCTACTTCCCCACACACTCCTGCTGTCATTTACTTCGTGCAGGTCCCAGTCCTTCCAACCAACTGAGATTAATCATAGAACCATAGATGATTAGGGTTGGAAGGGACCTCAGGAGGCCATCTTGTCTAACACCCTGTTCAAAACAGGACCACCCCCAACTACATCATCCCAGCCAGGACTTTGTCAAGCTGCACCTTAAATATCTCTAAGGATGGAGAGTCCATCACCTTTCTAGATAACCCATTCCAGTGTTTCACCGCCCTCTTAAAGAAAAAGCTTTTCCTAACATCCAACGTAGACCTTCCCTACTGCAACTTAAGACTATTGCTTCTAGCTCTGTCATCTGCCACCACTGTGAATAGCCTTCTAGCTCCACCTGGTCTGGAACCCTCATTACCATCCTGTTGAAGGTTGCTACCAAATTACCTCTCACTCTTCTCTTCTGCAGACTAAACAAGCCCAGTTCCCTCAGCCTCTCCTCATAAGTTGCGTGCTCCAGTCACTAATCAGGAGCATTGCTGCCACTGGGCCCGCAGGACTGCACCCCCACCTGTCTCTGGCCTGGCTTCAGCAATGGCAGGGGTCAGATTGGGCCTGGCATTGGCAGGAACCGAATCAGGTTGAGGCTGCTTGCCAATGGCTGGCAGCAGCAGGGGCTGGATCGGGCTGGGGCCACCTGTGGCACTGCTGCTTACTTGCAGGGGCCAGATCCGAGTGGGATTGCTGTTGGGAGGAGCCCAATCTGGCTCCTGAATCAGATCCAGGGCCGGATCAGACCCAGGGGGTAGGGCTGAATGGCAGGGGGCAGGGCCCAAGTCCACACCCAGGCCCCAACCTTTTCTTCAGGGCGGTGATATCCTAGCCCCCTAATAATTTTTATTGCCCTGTGCTGGGACTCTCTCCAACTTGTCCACATCCTTCCTGCAGTGGAAGGCCCAAAACTGAACACAATACTCCAAATCTGGCCTCGCCAGTTCTGAATAAGGGGAATAATCACATCCCTTGATCTGCTGGCAATCCTCCTGCTAACGTGGCCTGGTGTGCCATCGGCCTTTTTGGTGAGCACCAGAATGAGCTGTAGCATGCACCTAGAAAGACAAGCCCATGCTCCAATGTGCTCCTTCCATCTCCCACTGCAACCCACAGGCCACAGCAGTGCTGCCTAAGACCAGTGCCATAAACTTCAAGCAGCTGGAAGGAGGACAGCACTGATCTGGGAAGAACCAACCATTTGCTCCTGCTGTGAGCCCTCAAAGAGCTGGACAGCCCAGAAGGCCAATTTCTGACTCAACCGTACTCGAATGCTGCCTTTAGAACCTCGAAAAGCTGTCTACTTGAAACCCTGATCCACCGGGGTGGGCACACCTCATGTTAGGGAAGGAACTACAACAAGACATGGGGTGAAAGGATGCAGTCTATAGGCATCTGCCTTTACATTTATTATTACCAAACTGCAGCACAGGCAGGTGCTGGAACCTGCCTGCTAAGTGGGTATGAGAGTGCACAGTGTTGTCCTTATGATGTGACATATATATTACAACAGTGAACAATGACTATGAACACTATAACAGGTTGGCAATATTTGGCTGAAATATTCCATCGTATTAATAGTTGTTGATCTTGCTGGGAAAAGATTGAATGGGTTCTGCTACCAACTGAGGCAGGTAGCTCATTGCTCCATATGAATCAAAGGGAGGTGGGAGTAGCTTGCGAAGAACAGAGGATGTAGGGTATGGGCTGAGCTGCCCTGGAAGAGGAACCCTAGGAGCTGCCAACCCTAAGAAGGAAACTGACCCGCTCTTTTTGTAGGGTTATAATTAATTGTTTCATAAATAAAACCAAACCTCAGGACAGGGTGAGGTTTTGCCACTAGATATGATATTGACTTTGTTTTACAGCAAGCTGCAAAGGCAGTTGCTCAGAAAGTTTAATATTCCCCAATATGCACCAGATCAGCAATGTTCCTTAGGCCTGGGCTATTCCTCACTGTCTCATGCACTGATAATTAGCCAGAGGGTAACGCCTGCCCTAAAGGAACCCACAATGTTAATATAGACTGGGTAAAAGAGTAGATGATGAACAGATAGGGGTTTCAAGCCCTATTGAACTCAGATAATTCATTCATTATGTCATCCTTCCTCATAGCTATTCAGGATTACTACAAAACTTTGAATTTGTATATATCAGATGCCATTATTATTTATTCAGCGTTTATTATTCAAATTACCAGGAAGGAAAGGAGGGGAGGGGCTTTAAAGAATCAGTCATTTGCAAACCGTTATTTTTGCAGAAATCATGTCAGTTTCAAAGCCAGCCAGCTGCATCCATCAACTGAGCTCTGTCCTATGGCTATAACACAGGCTCAGCAGAGAGGAAAAACAGCCTCACACTCTGGGCTCTTCAGCATCTGCTTGCAAATGAACAATATACAAGCCACAGTACAAAAATAACGGCCCACTTTCTGTGAGGGGATGTCAGCCATGTGACTGAGTTTCCAAAACGCTTTAGAAAAACTGCAGATAGCAAACAGTGTGATGAAAAGAGAGCACTTTGCTACAGGATGGTATGAAGAACTAGCATAAATCATATAAACAGATGCCACAATGACTCTGCAGTAGAAACTACATGGATTGGAGATTGCCTGTAATCCCTGGAACCAACCAAAGCCCTAAAAGGCTTGTGTCTTCACACACTAATTACCATTGACTACCTGCATTCAGCTGTATTTCCAAATATACTCCAAGTGCTGCAGCCAAGTGAGATGATGCGGACACACGTGGCACCACCACATAATAGTCTGTTTGCTTGCTTGAAGTGTAACCAGTAAAGGGCAGCTGTAAGCTGAAGAATGATTTTCACACCTACCGATTCTGGCACAGAGAATAAACTTTACTGGGAATGGACTCAGTCTCTCTTAAAAATACCATCATACCTGGCAATAAGCATTTTTCCAAGACCTAAATACTGGCCCAGAACCTGTAGCTTTATGGTGATTCCCACTGAAGTTACAACAGCTGTTTACACATGCACATTTTTACTGCTCAACAGGGCCAGCTTAAGGGGTGAGCCAGTGTGGCACTGGCTTGGAGGCACTGAAGCTTAGGGGTGCCAAAAATTGAAACCTTGGCCCTGCACTCACCAGGACAGCATGGTTGGGCAGGGAGGTCCTGCCACTGTGGGGTCATGTGACTTTGACTGCCGCCACATGACTGCCAGCCCAGTTCTTCCCCTCCTGCCCCTGCAAGCACACTCCAGGCGCAGAATTAACAATGGTGGAGTAAAACCAAAAGTTGGCTCAGGGTGCCACAACCCCTTGAGCCAGCCCTGTTCCTTAAGTGAGTTAGAAACACTGCAGGACCGACAGAAACCATACATTTCTTCTTGAGGAGTTCCTGTTTTAGGACAGAAACAGGAGCCAGCTCTGTGCATAATACCTGACTATCACTAATCCGAACAAAACGGTCTGACTACAACAGTCTTCAATGCTTCAGAGTCATTGTTGTGAGGTGGTTACAAATTCTCTGGGGTTATCATGAAAATTCAGGCTACACCTGTTACAGGGTGGGCTGGTCCGTAAACAGCTCTGATTCATCTGTTCCATATCAGGGCCTTCTCAGGTAATAGATTTCAGGCAGATGAAAGGGGATCCTGCTCAGATGAGCTGAGAGGGTCAAGGAGCCCTACAAGGAAGTGCATCCAGGGTTAGGGATAAGGGTTTTGGAAAGTACTGTTGAGCCCAACAGGTAGCTGAACAAAACTCTGGAGTTGAAACAGACCCCATTTAAATCAAAGTGATGTTTGAACTGTGATGCTGTTCTAATAACCCCCACACCAAGAAGGGGTGTTGTTTAACTTGCATGAAACCCTGCCCTAGATGTACTTCTTGGGAAGCCCATGGAAAGAAACTGAGACACTGGGAGGGTCTGATGCCAAGACTGGTAAGACTCCATGGGCTATATCTACACTGGCAAGTTAGTTAGGACTAAGGAGGCTTAGTCTGGACTAATTTAGCCCTTGGCCATACCAGGCTTTCCCTAGTTCAAACTACAAAATGTTTTAATTCAGACTAAGGAAAGCTTAGTTTGAACTTGTAAGTGCTGGCAGTTAGTCCAGACTTACATGCTTAGTTTGAACTTTCGAACTAGGCGGGATGTGACCACGGACTAAAGCTTACTTTGAACTTAAGAAGTTCGAACCAAGCTGGTTAGTTCAAACTAACCCCACATTCTAGTTCGACCGAAGTGTTAGTTCAAACTAGGACATGCACTTAGTTCAAACTAACAGGCTCCTGGTTAGTTTGAGCTAACCCAAAGTTAGTTTGAACTATCTTCAAACATCTTAGTTCAGACTAACAAGTCTGAACTAAATTTGGCTGATGTAGACATGGCCACCATGTCCTCTGATGGAACCCAACTAAGACCTGGTCTACCAGAAACCACTGAGGTAGCACCTGTCCTACATAAAGAGACATTCTTGCACTTGTGTTAATATTATTCCAGGTTCTTGGAACACCTGATGTAACAAGACCACTTATCTCCAAGGAAATGAAAAACTAATGATGAAAGATGACATAACTTCACTTTTTCTTACCCCTATACAAACATACAAGCAGTGTATAGAGATAGAATGATCAAGAAATGTCCACAGCCAAACTTGAGAAAGGACATGCAGGAAAGTCTGTTTGTAGGCCACAGGAAAACATCCCACTCTATAACTGATGTTAAGACATTTTGAACTGATAAAGTGAGTTAAAAAACTAACAAATTGATTTTATCATCCGAGGGCAAGAATACTACAAATGATGCTAAACAATCAGGTGAGGGTAAAGCTAAAAGGAACAGGATCTAAACCTCATTTAGAAGATCTCATAAGGCTAACAGAGGCTTCAACAGTAATGAGCACCCATGATGTCAAGTGAAGTTAATAGGGCCAGAGAGAGGACAGTGTCTCTGAAAATCAGCTAAGATTGGTATTTTCAGAAAGGCTCAACATCACAAGCAGGACCAGATTTTCAAAAGAGTTCAGAACACTGATCGCTGAGAACTTTGGAGAATCTGGATTTTGTTTAGGTATCCTAATGGGAGTGTAGCTCCTTTGAAATTTGACAGTAAATAAGCGAAGTCTGTAATCCCACGTTCATCATTATAGTGTAATTGTATATTGTTCATGCAAAATATGTCATGTACAATGTTCCTGGAATGCTCTTGACATACTGAACATTGCACCCTGGGAGGAAGGTCAAAGCCCGTGAATCAAAACAATATAGTTTCGAAACAACACATCTGAACCGTGTTGTTTCGAAACAACCATTTCACTTCAACGGCTGTTTCAATTGCCAACCAGGTTTAGTGTATCGATTCAAGTTTTGTTGTTTCAATATGATGGAGCTCGTCATATCAAAACAACAAAACATCTCGTGGACCTAATTTTTTTTAAAGCAAAACAACCATCGTTGTTTTGCTTTAGAACCTATGTGTGGACATAGCCTATGTTTGATGCAATGTCATGTATGGTTATGAGGCTGAAAGATGTGTCTCATGGCTTAAAATATGTCTAAGCAAGACTCTCAGAGCAGAGGGACAGTTCGCAGCTCATTAGGACTGGCATAGAACAACCCAAATCAACATCCAGGAACCAAGGACTGGTCTAGACAACTACAAATGAATCCACAAAGGACCTCAGTGACACAAGCCATGGAGGGAATCATATATGGATATTGTGTGTCACCTGACTTGGGGGGGTTGCAAAGGAACATGTTAAGAAGGAAAGACATTTCGCTGCTCTCTCTCTTCCATCTCCATCTACCACCAAGCAACAGAAATGCTGATCGCAGGGGGAGAGCCTGGCAGAAGGCAGACATGACAACTGGCGGTGAGAATCATCTAAATTTGTAAGGTTGCCAAAAGTGTTAAGTTTAATTTAGAATGAGTCTGACAACTTTTGTTTTCTCTTGATTAAATCTAACTTGTTTTCCTCTAATTTACAATCACAAATTGCCAACCTTCCAGAGTTGTAATTCCTGGAGATTCCAGGAATTAAAGATTTATTGCTAATTAAAGATTATGTCATGTAAGGAAACCTCCAGGAATATGTCCAACCAAAATTAGCAACCCTACCTAGAACTCCCTTCCTGATCCCATTGCCCGTGCCTGCTCCCTCTACTCCTTTATGGCCCTGTAGTAGCCAGGAGGTGTGGCCTCCCTTAGAGATTTACAGTGAGGGAGAGCCAGCCCCCTGGGGTGCAAACTGGAAGTTCACTCCCACCTGACTGGAGGCAGAGAGGCAAGACGGGAAAAGGAAATGTAAAGGACAGGCCCTCCAACTCAGCTGTAGGGGAACGACTGAGGGAGAAGGATGTCTCTCCCATCCATGGTACTGGGACATGGACCTGACTGCTGCCCTGCAGAGGAGCTGCCCGCAGCTGGAGGTCTGAACGTCTGCTACGGCGACTGGGACTTGGTGAGACAGGGGAGCACCTGGGACCTGGAGATGCTGCCTGATTTACCTGCCTTCTGCAAGCCAGAGGAGATACCTGGGCCTTGCAGCTTGGAGGAGCTGCCCGTTGTCAATGATGGTGAGGGCCTGCTGGGGCTGCCTCTTCTGTCCTACCCAGGGGAAGTGGATTGTGGCCTGGACCACAGCTGCAGGGACACTGGGGTGGAGGAAATAGCCCAGGGATAGCTGACCTCAGTCTGGCTGCACTCAAGCCTGAGCACTAGTCAATGAGCTGCAGCTGGAACCCTGCGGCTGAACCAGTGGTTGGATGCCCAGCCCTGGGCTGAGCTGTAGTGGAGTTGGTGGGCTTGTGTCCCCTCCACCACCCACACCCTGGGGTGAGCACCATGCATCCTGTGATGCCTCAACAGGCTGTAGATGGCTCATTTTGCCTGCCCTGGACTTGTCCCGACTGAGCTAGAGCCTCCTTACTGTGCTGGCCCTGCCCAGATTGAGGCCCTGGGCCATAGACAGCTTGCCTGAGCGTTGGACCCCAGGGCTTTGGGACTGCCCATCTAGGCTGAGGAGGCCCAAGAACTGCTAATTTCGCTCTCTCGCTGAAGCCTTCCTCCAGCACAGCGGCTGGGAGGTGTAGCCTCCTTCAGAAATTGACAGTGAGAGAGGGCCACCAATCCCCACCCATACCTGTGATCACCTACATGACCCAATTCTGCAATGTTTTTGAGAACATGCTTATTAAATTTAATCGTACTTAAATGCTTAGATGAGCAGGGATAGATGTCAGCATGTATGTACAGTTAAACATAAGCTTTAATTGAGCTGTAAGTCTCTTCTCAAAATCCACTCCTTCATGGAACCTTATCTCAGACACTTACAAAGTGAACAATTTTCACATAAGAAGTCTGTACTGGCTCAGACCAATGGCGCATCTAGCTCAGCATCCTGTCGTCTGACAGCAGCCAACATCAGGTGCTCCAAAGGGAATGAACAGAAGAGAACAATTATCCAGTGATCCAAACATTGCCATCTAGTTCCAACTTCTGGCACTCAGAAGCTTAGGTACACCCAGAGCATGGGGTTGTGGCCCTGACCATCTTTATAGCCATTGACTAACTTGTCCTCCATGAACTAATTCTTTTTATGAATCCAGTTACTTTCAGCCTCTGTAAAAGCCTCTGGCAACAAGTTCCACACAGGCTTACTGTGTATTGTGTCAAGAAGTACTTTGTTATGTTTGTTTAAAACCTGTTGCCTATTAATATTGCAGGGTGACTCACAGTTTGTATGTTGTGTGAAGGGGTAATAAATAATACTTTCCATTCACTTTCTACACACCATTTATGATTTTAAAGATCTCTATCATATCTACCTTTAATTATCTCTTTTTTAAACCAAACAGTCCAAATCTTTTTAATCTCGTCTCTTATGTAGGCTGTGCCATCTCCCTAATCATGTTTATTACCCTTCTCTGCATTTTTTTTCTTTTTCATGGGGGTGACCAAAACTTCACACAATATTTAAGATGCAGGTACGCCATGGATTTATATAGTGACATTATGATATTTTCTGTTTTATCTCCTTTTTCTCATGATTCCTAAGATAGCATTTTTGACTGCCACTGCACAGTGAGCAGATGTAAGTGACTATGTGGGAGACCAGGGGGATGGGATGGAACTTGGGGGGTGCCGGGACTGTAACTACAGGGATAGAAGAGAGGATAATTGGAACATGCGGGGGGAATCAAATAACTTTCTTAGATGCTCTAATGAAGCCCTAATGCCTGAGGCAGGTGGGGGAGGTCAACACCAAAAGAAAATCCAGGGAGGTAGATACAATAGAATTGAATGTCAAAATGGGAAAGTAGGACAATCAGCTGGGTATCTTAGGTGCCTATACACAAATGCAAGGAGCCTGGGAAACAAGCAGGAGGAATTGGTAGCACTAGCGCAGACAAAGAACTATGACATGATTGGGATAACAGAGACGTGGTGGAATAGTTTGCATGACTGGAGCTCTGCAATAGATGGGTATAGACTGTTCAGGAAGGACAGGCAGGGAAGGAAAGGGGGAGGAGTAGCACTATATGTAAAGGAGCTCTATGACTGCTCAGAGCTCCATTATGAAAGTGGAAACAAGCCAGTTGAAAGTCTGTGGGTTAAGTTTAGAGGGGAGAGCAACAAGGGGGATGTTGTGGTAGGTGTCTGCTACAGACCACCAGATCAGAAGGAGGAAGTGGATGAGGCATTCTGTGTACAACTAACAGAAGTTTCTAGAGCACAGGCCCTGGTTCTCATGGGGGACTTCAATTACCCTGACATCTGCTGGAAGGCCAATACAGCAGTGCACAGGCAATCCAGGAAGTTTCTGGAGAGTGTTGAGGACAACTTCCTGGTACAAATGCTGGAGCAACCGACGAGGGGCCTTGCGCCTCTCGATCTGCTGCTCACAAATAGAGAAGAATTTATCAGGGAAGTAGAAGTCAATGGCAGCCTGGGTAGCAGTGACCATGAAATGATTGAGTTCAAGTTGATGATTAAAGGAAAGAAGGAAAGAAGCAAAACACAAACCCTAGACTTCAGAAAAGCAGATTTTGTCTCCCTCAGGGAACTGATGGGCAGGATCCCTTGGGAGGCTGATCTGAAGGGGAAAGGTGTCCAAGAGAGTTGGGTGCATTTTAAAGAAACCCTGCTAAGGGCACAGGAAGATACAATTCCGATAAGGAGAAAGCACAGCAAATGTGGAAGGCACCCACTGTGGCTTAACAGAGAGCTCTGCACTGAGCTGAAGCATAAAAAGGACGCTTACAGGAAGTGGAAGCTAGGACAGATGACTAAGGAGGCATATAAAGACATTGCTCGGGACTGCAGGGATAAAATCAGAAAGGCCAAAGGACAAATGGAGTTGCGACTAGCAAGGGATGTGAAGGATAACAGGAAGGGGTTCTACAAGTATATCAATAACAAGAAGAGGATCAGGGAGGGTGTAGGTCCCTTACTGAATGGGGCAGGCATCCTCGTGACAGAGGATGAGGAAAAAGCTGAAGTGCTCAATGCTTTTTTTACTTCAGTTTTCACAAGCAAGGTCAGCTCCCAGCCCACTACACTAGGTACGGGGGACTGGGGAGAAGAAGAGAGGCCCTTGGTGACAGAAGGTCAGGTTAGGGACTGCTTAAAGAAACTAGATGTGCACAAGTCCATGGGGCCGGATGAACTGCATCCGAGGGTGCTGAGGGAGCTGGCTGATGAGATAGCAGTACCGTTGGCCATTATCTTTGAAAACTCGTGGCGAACAGGGGAGGTGCCAGAGGACTGGAAAAAAGCAAATATAGTACCTATCTTCAAGAAAGGCAAAAAGGACGATCCAGGGAATTACAGACCTGTCAGCCTCACCTCAATCCCTGGAAAAATCATGGAGCAGCTTCTCAAAGAATCCATCCTGAAACACTTGGAGGAACGTAGAGTAATCAGGAACAGTCAGCATGGATTTACCAAGGGTAAATCATGCCTGACCAACCTCATTGCCTTCTATGATGAGATGACTGGATTTGTGGATGCGGGAAGAGCCGTTGATGTCATATACCTTGACTTTAGCAAGGCTTTTGATACGGTTTCCCACAGCATTCTCATTGGCAAATTAAGGAAGTATGGGTTAGATGCATGGACTGTAAGGTGGATAGAAAACTGGCTAGAACAACGGTTTCAGCGTGTAGGAATCAATGGCTCCATGTCAAGTTGGCAGGCAGTAACAAGTGGTGTGCCCCAGGGGTCGGTCCTGGGGCCAGTTCTGTTCAATGTTTTCATTAATGATCTGGATGATGGGATAGATTGCACACTTAGTAAGTTTGCAGATGATACCAAACTGGGGGGAACGGTAGACACCCTAGAGGGCAGAGACAGGATTCAGGGAGACCTAGACAAACTGGAGCAGTGGGCCAAGAGGAATCTCATGAGGTTCAACAAGGATAAGTGTAAAATCCTGCACTTGGGACGAAAAAACCCCATGTACTGCTACAGGCTGGGGAGTGATCAGCTAAATAGCAGCACTGGAGAAAAGGACCTGGGAGTCATGGTGGATGGGAAGCTGGACATGAGTCAGCAGTGTGCTCTTGCTGCCAAAAAGGCCAATGGCATACTGGGCTGCATCAGAAGAAGTGTTACCAGCAGATCAAGGGATGTGATCATTCCCCTCTATTCTGCACTAGTGAGGCCACATCTGGAATACTGTGTCCAGTTTTGGGCTCCCCACTACAAAAAGGACATGGACAAATTAGAGAGAGTCCAGAGGAGGGCAACCAAAATGATCAAAGGGCTGGAGCACAAGCCCTATGAAGAAAGACTGAAGGAACTAGGCTTATTTAGCCTGCAGAAGAGAAGACTGAGGGGGGATTTGATAGCAACCTTCAACTACTTGAAGGGTTGCTCCAAGGAGGAGGGAGCTCGACTGTTCTCGGTAGTAACAGAGGGCAGAACGAGAAGCAATGGCTTCAAGTTACAGCTGGGGCGGTCCAGGCTGGATATTAGGAAAAACTTCCTTACTAGGCGAGTGGTGAAGCATTGGAATAAGTTGCCTAGGGAGGTGGTGGAATCTCCATCTCTGGAGGTGTTCAAGTCCCAACTGGACAAAACACTGACTGGGATGATCTAATGGGAGTGGTCCTGCTTTTTTTGGCAGGGGGTTGGACTAGATGACCTCGTGGGGTCCCTTCCAACCCTATGATTCTATGATTCTATGATTCTATGTTTTCAGAAAACTATCCATAATGACTCCAGGATCTTTCTTGAATAGTAACATCTAATTTAGACCTCATCATTTTGTATGTGTAGTTGGGATTATGTTTTCCAAAGTGCATCACTTTGCATTTATCAACAATGAATTTCATTTTCCATATTCTTGCTCAGGCACTCAGTTTTGTGAGGTCCCTTTGTAACTCTTTGCAACTTAATGATCTTGGTAGTTTTGCATCATCTGCCAACTTGGCTACCTCACTGTTTACCTTTTTTCCAAATCATTTATTAATATGCTGAACAGCAGTGCTCCCAATGTAGATCCCTGGGGCACACGACTATTTACTTCTCTCCACTGTGAAAACGGATTGTTTACTCCTATCCTTTGTTTTTATCTATCTTTTAACCAGTTACTAATCCATGAGAGAACCTTCCTTCTTATTCAATTACTCCTTATTTCCCCTAAGAGCTTGTTGAGGGAGCTTATCAAAGGCTTTCTGAAAGTCCGAGTAACCATCACCCTTGTCCACGTTTGTTTGATCTTCTCCCCAAAGACTTCTAATAGTTTAGTGAGGCATGATTTCCCTTTTCTAAAAGCTACATTGAGTCTTCCCCAACATACTGTGTTTCATCTATGTGTTTAATCATTCTTTTTACTATAATTTCAACCAATCTGCCTGTTACTGAAGCTAATCTTATGAGCCTGTAGTTTCCAGAAGCAACACTGGAGCCCTTTTAAAATTCAGTTATCACATCAGCTATTCTCCAGTTCTCTGGCATAGAGGCTGACTTAAGCAATAGATTAATAATTTTGCAGTTTTATAACAGAGTTCCTTCAGAACTCTTGGATGCATACCATCTGGCCCTGCTCACTTATTACTGTTTAATTTATCAAGTTGTTCCAAAACCTTTTGTAGTGCTACCTCTATCTCGGACAGTTCCTCGTATTTGTCATCTAAAAAGAATATATGCTGTTCCACAGTGTTTGAATCTAAACAACTGCTTTGATTTGCCATCACAGTCTGACCTGATCCCATGACTTACACTCCCCTAGATTTATTTTCCTCCCATTCTGTAAGTTTCCCCATCTTCAAAGTGTCTACTGAAGTGGGATTTTCTCCCATGACAGCTCATGTCATAAATAAATTGGTTAGTCTTTAAGGCTATGTCTTCACTTAAAATTTTAGTTCAGACTTAGCTAGTTTGAACTAAGTCGTTTGAAAGTTAGTTCGACCTAAGCGCATTTTTTAAGTTCAAATTAACATTCTAGTTTGATCTAAAAAAGCACAACTAGTTCAAAATAAAAGTCAGTTCAAACTAAAAAAACCGCGCTTAGTTCAAACTAACCCCTAGTTTGAACTTATTTAGTTCAAACTAGCATGTCTCCATTGGGCTAGTTCAAACTAAAAATACAAATTACTTCGAACTAAGCAGTTAGTTTGGACTAACCAGCCAAACTAACTAGTTTGAACTCAGCTTTGCTGAGTTCAAATTAAAAAAAATTTCAGTTCAAACTAGGCAAAGCCTAGTGTAGACAGGGTTCAAATTAGCTTTCTTAATCCAAACTAATTTGCTAGTGTAGACATAGGCTAAAAGTGACACAGGACTCCTTGTCTGTTTACTGAACTAGAGTAACATGGCCGCCCCTTTGAAACTAAAAAGAACGGTTCAGGTATCAATAATTATTTGAAATATAAACATTTTTGAAAAACCTTTGTTACATTCAACACACACACATAAAGCTCCCAAGTGACCAAATAACCATAGCATTCTCTTTGCTAGACTCCTTCTCTCCTTCCACTCCTATGTGTACCTGTCTTCCATTAGATTGTGAGGAGCTGGGGACAAGGAATTTGTCTGTTTCTGTAAAATAAAGTAGCACACCATATCCAAGAATCATAATAAATCCTATTAGAGGACTGAATACAGACCATACCATTCCAGACCAGTAGAGGGGGGAAATGAAGGAAATCAAAAGTCTGTGGAGCTGTTTAATTGTGGGTTCCAGTGAATGATCAAATCTTCTGTGTCCTTACTACTTGCTCACATACATCAGTCAAAATACAGCACTGGGTGAGCCTCCTGCTCTGTGGCAGAGAACAAAATAAAGTATATTCAACCAGGGAACAAGAGGGGGACACACACAGCTTTCTGATGAGCAGAGGACCCTGAACTTGATGGACTCTCAGTGTGAATCAATCTGGCAATCACCATGAGATAGACAGACGCACAGAAAGAGGGATAAGGAGTGGCAGAAAAGCTAAGAAAACAGAAAAGCAGCATCTCCACTGCTTGGGTCACTTGAAATGAGTCTAGACAAAAACTTCAGAGGACTGTCTGTAGTTAGCACTGTGGCATTGGCTCCTTGAGACTGGAGCAGAGGGGACACGGTGAATATTTTCTATCACAAATAACAGTGTTTCTAAAAGTGGCACTGTATAATTGCAGAGGTCCTTACCTTGCAATGTACAAGCAGGGATACAGTCTCTTTTCTTCTGTCATTCTCTTTCTTATCTGCCCAGTCATCCTTGTCCTTCACCAGGGGGGACTCAACCCGTGTAGTATGTGCCTTGCTGTCACCCCGCAGCTTGGTCAGGTTCCCTTCCAGCAGGCGTCGTTGTACCACACTGTGTGGCTGCTGTGTCCACCACAAAGAAAGAGAAAACTCTCAGCAAGGTATTGAGTCAAGATCTAGAAAATCACCACTACTGTCAACGACTCCATTGGCCTGGGGAAGCAGTCTGCAAATGTTCTTTGGGCCTGTATAATCCATCTCCTTTCAGGACCAACACAGGACATGAAGAATCGTTCTCAATTTCTGCCTCAACTCCACTGACTCTCCTACACAGTAGCATCTCCCTGAGGTTTGTCAGCTCCAAGTGCATCGGATACAGCAACCTCTGCTTCACAGTTAAATGCAGTTGAGTGGCTGTCTGTGCTATGTTCTTCCCAGTGTGGCCTTGCGTCTGGAGACCTCAGCGCCATCACTACAGGAGAAAAGTCCCCCTACTACTCCATATCAGAATACATATCCCTTCCCAAAGTCATAGCTCATGCCCATTTACTGCCACACCATTCCCCCAACAAGCAACCTCAGACAGTACTCCACCAGACGTACACGGCCCAGCACCATCCTGCTCTGTGATGGAGTGTGTCCCTCATGCAAGCAATGAGAGTGTTAACTGGGGGGACCACAACACACACTTAGAGTATTGGACTGCACCTGGAGAGAGGGCCATGGCTAAGCAAAGATGAAGCCCAGCAGGGCGAAGAGCTGGGAGCTGTCCATAAAGGAAGAAAGCCCTGAGGTGATGGGAAGAACTCTTTGGTTTGTGTCTTGTTGCTTGTGTGTGCAGAAAGGACCTAGAGAAAGCGGGACAACTACTATAAATCCAAGCAGGGGCTGTAGGGAAGGGCCTGAAGGAAGGGCAGTGCAGGAAGAAATGCAGGGAGCGTTTGCTTTGCTGCATGCTGTAGGGTCCCTGTGGTGAGGGAGCACCTGGTCTTCACCTACAACTGGTCTACTGAAAAATGTCATGTGGAAATATCTTGATGGGGGAAGGACTGCTGAGTTTGGAGCTGGATCTCAAGGGAGGAGCTTGGGGAGACACTGCTCTATCCAAAAGCAGGCAGGCAGCCCTGCAGGGTCCAGAAAGGAGTGAAGTGTGGTTCATTGGACTCTCTGACCACTCTGGGGACGGGTGGGATGAAACATAATGTGGCTGGAAGAAAAAGCACTGCAGGCCGGAGGGGCTGTTGGCAAGGGGGCTAAAGCAAGAAAGCCTGCCATCCATGCCATGCCCAGCTGGGAGGGTGCATGTGCCAGGGCTGAGTCCTCTCTCTAAACACCCCCAGAAAGTGACTCTCACAGCACGTCACCGATGCGGTAGCACAGAGGACACACCAGGAGACAACATGTACTGCAGAGTGATGCAGGGGGACAGCATCACAATGGGGCAGCCACTCAGAGCACAAAGGTGCAGGGATGGAAAAATGGGGATGATGCAAAATGGTAGGAGGTGCGAATATGCTTGCTGTCTCCAGAGATGCCATGTGACTGTTGGTAGTAGGGAGGGGGCACAGTTTAAAGGTTTTGGGGGGTCATGTGACCATGCCACAGGGGTTGTCACCCTGATGGGGCAGAGGAGTGTTGGGGGCGAGGCTCAGAAATGGACCTCCAGCTGACTCACCTCAGTAGGCCACCCAGCCGGTCTGGGGGGAGAAGGATGCAACCAAAAAACTGAGGGGATCACATGACTCCATTTGACATCATGCATCACCTCTGCTTGTCCCACCTGCTAAAATGCCTCAGTATGGCTGGGCATGGGTGTCCTTCTCCCCAGGCTTACTATCAACAGCGCTCCTAGTGCATTTTAAGGCCTGCCTGCAAAAAGATACCCTTCTACCTCCCAGCAATGGCAGGACATCTCTCTTGCAAGGGGCACTGAAAATGGTGGGAGGGCTTCTGCAAAGTGATAATTGTCCAGTTACTCATGGGAGAGGCTACAGCAGGAGCAGTACCTCCCAATGTGTTCCTCACCCTCTCCCACAGGGGGTGGGGAGGAGAGGTGAGGATGTGCTTGTCATACAGCATTTCACTCCTAGGTAGGAGGTGCCAACTACTGCTTCCAAAGGGAGCTCCTGTCACCATCATCCAGTCGTTAAAGTCCTTACCCAATGTTGGCTCACTCCCTACACAGGAGACTGTAAGGAGTGAGTAAAATCCAGTAATCCAGGCAATTAATCTGTACTTCTACCCACTTTCCATAGGAACCCTTCGACTTGGGATCTGGTTAGTCAGGCCTGGTTTGGGAGACCTAAGTCACATCTGCCTCGAAGAAGGAAGAGAAAAGGGCTACTGGATTTGGGCAGGCTGCTTAATAACCAGTTGCCTCCACCTTCCTCTGAAATGTCCAGCTCTCTGGTGGTAGCTTAGATCAAAGGAGAATGTAAATATCTGAGAAGGAAAAGACCTACCAGGTCCCTTTACCAACAAATGCAAGACACACTATAATGCCCTTAGAGAGGACATGTCCCTCTGCATCCCATTAGTTGCTTATTTGATCTTGATGGTAAGGCCATGTAAACTTTAAATATTGCTTAAACCTTAAAAATAGCCCACTCTAGCTCTGGATTATCTGCTTCCTAAGTGATTAAATCTGCGTTCTCTTCTCAAATCTACCAATAATGCAGTATAACATAAGTGTTAGGCAAGCCATTTAACTCTCTGTGCCTCAGTTTCCCTATCCATAAAATGGGAAGGACAGTAGCTTTGTGAACTGCTTGGGATGAAAAGCACCATCTAAGTTCAAAGAATGAAAGTTATTACACCCTTCTACCTATCCACCTCCTGCATCCCTGTCTATGAGGAGGTCTGCTTGTTTCATTTTATTCTCTAAATAGTCCAAGCTCAGTGTAATGAGGCCATAGACTGGCTATAGTGCCAATCAGGCTGCCAGCTAGGATGGGGGCCACGGGAAAAGGGCAGGAGGCTGACAGCAGGTCTCTGTGTTCCCATCCTCTCTTCTCCCTGTGCTCACACAGTTTGGCATGTGACCAGCTTTTCTCTCCCTCACAGGGAACTTTCCCACAGAAAGAGCAAGCCCTCTCCAGCTGCTACCTCTGTCGATCAAGCCAGGAGAGGGTTAAGCACTGAGATGGGAAGCACAGCTTTGGGACAGCAAGGGCATCCGTTCTGAGAGTAGAGAACATGTTCTTCTCTGTCTCCTGTGTTACTGGTCAAAGATGGGAATGAAGCGGGGACAGGCCAAGAAATATGGCGTGAGAGAGATGATGAACGGGAGTGATGGCGAGTTGGGCGGAGCGGGTGGGGTGGAAGAAGGCCCTGTGAGGGAAGCTTGCCACACCTGGGAAAGTTGGGCAGCTTTCCTTCTGGGACCCATCCATGCTGCTTGTTAGTCAGCCTGTAGAGGATGAAACTAGATTGAACGATGGCTCCACCACAGTGTAAGTTGACATAAATTATGTCACTCAGGGATGTGAATTAGCCACCAGCCTGAGCGACATAACTTTGTCTGCCTTATGTGCTGGTGGGGACAACGCTGTGTCAGTGGGAAAGCTTCTCCCACAAACATAGCTACCGACAGTCATGGTGACTGAAATAATTAAACTGAAAGGAGAGTTCTTTCCCATTGACTTAGAGCAGCTACAAAGAGAGCTCACAATGGCCCAAGTGCATCGGTTCAGCTAAGCCACTGTAAACTCCTCAGCGTAACCATATCCTGAGAGTCCCATCTTGGCAGGGCCCTGGCTCCCAGAATCCCAGGCAGCTCTGCTCTTCCTACTAAACACAACTAGTTGGGCATTTTGATTGCTAGCAATAATGTAAATCCATTGCATGTGGCTGACTTTCACAACTTTATTGGACATCTTATGAGATGTACTGTTGTTAAGCTCCTGGAGTCATGTGATTACTTTTTTTCCCCCTCTGCTTGAAACAAAGTTTTAGTCCTCATGCTTCTGGAGGAAAGCTGGCAAACAGGAAGCAGGTGCACTGTAAAGATTCAGAAACTAGAAGGCAGAAAAAGAAAAGAAATCTCAGGAATTTGAAGCCAGTCTTGATTTTTAAGTGCTTGGGATCAGTAATACTGAACCCTGCATAAGAATGGTCGTTTCAGGTTTGGCCAATGGTCCATCTACTCATTATCCTGTCTTCCAGCAGCGACTGGTGCCAGATGCTTCACAGAGACAGAAGAGAACAGGGCAATTATAGCGGGATCCATCCCCTGTCACCCAGTTCCAGCTTCTAGCATTCAGAGTTTAAGGACATCCAGAGATGGGGGTTGTATTCCTGACAACTCTGGCTAACAACTATTGGTGGATCTATCCTCCATGAACTTATCTATTTCTCTTTTGAACCCTGTTATACTTTTTGCCTTCACAGTATCCCCTGGCAATCAGTTCCACAGGTTGGTAGTATGTTGTATTAAGTTGCACTCAGGCCTGGCCCAAGGGCTTTTAGTGTCCTAGGTGAACTATGACTTTGGCACCCCCACCACTGCATTCATTATAGAGAAAAAATGTTTTAATTTGATGTATTTTATATATATTAATTTAATATATATTTTTAAATGAAGGAAAAACTGCACGTCTGTTTAATTTGTGCCCCTTAAAGCCTGGCACCCTATGCGACTGCCTGGTTCATGTATATGGTCAAGCTGGCCCTGGCTGCACTTTCTTTTGTTTTAAAGCTGCTGCCTATTTATTTAAGTGGGTGACCTCTGGTACATGTGTCATGTGAAGGGATAAATAATACTTCATAAGTCACTTTCTCCACACCATTCATGATTGTACAGAGCTCTGTCATATCACCCCTTAATCATCTCTTTTCCAGTCTGAATAGTCCCAGTCTTTTTAATCTCTAATATGGAAGCTGTTCCATACCCCTAATAGTTTTTGTTACTCTCTGTACTTTTCCTGTTTCAGATATACTTTATTTGAGATGGGATGACCAGACCTGCATGCACTATTCAAGAGCTGGATGTATCATGGATTTATTTAGTGCCATTATGATATTTTCTGTCTTATTATCTAGCCCTTTTCTAATGGTTCCCAACATTTTACAGGCTTTTTTGACTGCCGCTGCACACTGAGCAGAAGTTTTCAGAGAACTATTCACAATGAGTCCAAGATTTTTCTTAAGTGGGAACAGCTAATTTAAGCCTATATTTGCCAGATGAACTGTTTCTGATAAATGAGTCAAGCAATTGTACAATACATAGCCAGCCAGGATGGGTCCCCTCCCTAGGCAATATAACAAGGTCTTGACATGAGACTACAGCTGAAGTCTTACATAGGGTGCAGGTTCTTGAGAGCAGGGTCTATATTTTCTGCTGTGTTTGTATACCACACAGCACAATGCGGGCTCAATCTTTATAGGGCACTCTGGGTGCCACCACAATAAATAATCATGTCTGCGGTATGGTCTGATGGATGATGCAAGGGAAAAGATGTGAGACATATTTACCTATGGTTTCTACCTCTGCTGACTCTCTAAGAAGCTGCCCAGAGTGGTCCAAGAGTGATCCCTCCCTATCCTTCTCGGCAATCGGAGGTTGCAGAGACATAGGACTATACGGGAAAAGGAGGGGCAGATGATAACTAGATCTCACTCCTTGAGTTTAGGCTGTCAGTGGATCCAATAAGACTTGGTACCTGTACACTGCCCACTGGAGTGTGTGTGACAAATATTGCAACACCACACAGTGTCTTTGGGAGCCATTGTATTAATGTAGGAATGTTTTCTGAATGGGAAGAGGTTGTCCCTACTCCTCCAGGAACTAAAACGGTGGAATGAGTAATTGGAAATGGCTCCAGAAAAGCACCACTCCCTGAGATTTTGGCATAGACTGGTGCAAGGTGGATTTAGCAGAGACTCAAACAAAGAAAGATTTATTTTTTTGTGTGTGAACCGCCAAGCTTGAGCTAACACAGTCTTCCGCTTGCTTCAGCAAATGGACAGGACCTTCCATCCAAAGGGTGATCCCAGCACTTGCAGAAGGATTAGAAAGAGATGTTGGACTCCATAAGGAAGACGGGCAGTTCCTGGTATATTCATTAGTAAGTGTGTAGGAACTTGTTTGGTTTTATGTTTTCTCTATGATGCTTTCGTCCTTGTAATCCCTTTCTGGTGTTAGAAAGCCTAGTCTCTTTACATCTCTGCCCTGTGGGGGAGAATGCGAATTGTTCCAGAAGAAGAAAGTGCTATTTGGGGGACTGGGAGGAGAGAGGGGGCAAGGTAACAGTGTGCCTAAAGCTGGAGGGGAGGGCTGCAGAGAGCCAAGCAGGCCTTCACAAAAGTGAAAGTCAAAAGCCTAGTCAAGGGACAAAGCACCTAACCAGGAACCCACAGAACTGGAGCCAGAAGGACTCAATGGAAAAAATATTTTCCCTAAAAACAAACCAAAGCTGAACTCAGTACCATGGTTGCCTGAAACTGTATGAGGCTGTAAATACTGAGGTCTGTCACTTTGCACTGAAATGAAAAAGAAAGGCCATAGTTAGTTAAATGGAAGGGTACTGCAAAAAAGCAGGGGAAAAAAAAAAGGGCACCAAAGGGGTTTGCTGAAAAAGTTCACTCTCCCTAAAGACAGCTAGAAGCACCCAAAACTCACCACAAAACTAAAATTTTACATAGAACTCGTAAACTCTTAAGTGTAGTCTGTGACACCACTGGGCCTATGCAGCCTTGTGTTAAACGTAACCCTGTTTTGCTGCTCCTCTTACCTTTTCCCCTGTTGTTTTTCTCCATTCAACCCTCTGTAAATAAATATTTCCCTTTTCCTATACTCCCTGTACTGTCCTGGAGTGTGTGTGTTCATGCCGGAGGGTTTAGAACAGGTAGCCCTGGAGTAAAAATAACTTTCCCTGCTGTGTTCCTCTGCACACCTTCTCCTGGCCTTTTTCCTGCAAAGCGACTCCATCTTGGCCACAAGGGTGCTAAAATTACACCCTTGGAAGATAATCTACTGAGAAAGAGCTGGGTGGTAATTTGTAACAGCTGGCACTGTTCATAGCCCTTGGAAAGAAAGTACAGCTCAGGAGCTGAGGTGTCACAGAATAAGGAAGAAAGCCGTGCAGTCTTCAAACCCCCAGACAGAAGAGAGTGGGACAAGAGCCCCTCCCAGAAACAGGTGTGTTCACACACAGGGGGTTATTTCGATATGGTTGTTTCGAAACAACTTGTATTGAAATAACACCTTATTTCGAAATAACTTAATTCGAATTAACAGTTTGTTAATTCGAATTAAGGAAAGAAGCTCAAAGTGAAATAGCAGGTTCAGGCAACAGTTATTTTGAAACAAGTCACTGTTGTTTCAAAACAACATGTTCACACGGCGTTGTTTTGAAACAATCATTTCGAAACACTGTTGTTTCGTCCCCACATGGGGTTTAACTTGTTTTGAAACAACACCGTTGTTTCGAAACAACGGGACCCGTTGTTTCGAAACAACCATGCGTCGTGTGAACAGCCTAAATCTTATTTCGAAATAACCTCTGTTGTTTCGAAATAAGAGGGCTGTGTGAACACAGCTGTGGAGACCTGACTGGGCACTCCTGGAGTGGGCCACAGAGAGGAAATACAGGTGCAATTCCCTGAAACTGTGACTGTGAAATCTCTTCGTTTCAAGGAGAATCAGCAATGGTCCCTCTAGCCTGCTCCTCCATGGGCTGTCAGGAGATTCCTCCTTGAGGAGTCACAGCTGTAACTCCCACCATCAGAGCACACAGAGGTCTGTAATTTAGGGCAACACCAGCTGAGCCTGTAACGCCAGCTATCTGTGAGCCACTGGCTGGGGCTGCAAGAGCACAAACCCAGGCCTCAAAGAGGCAAGCCTGTTGCTTCCCAACAGTGGAATTTCATTTGTTATTAACAAAATGATAGGACTGGGGCAGCCTGCTTAAATACATTTGTGATGACGGTGCTTTAAGAGCAGGAAGGCTTTTACCATCCTCGAGACAGGAGTCGAGTGGATACCAAGGCCAATGTGTTCTCACTGTGTGCACTAGGAAGAGCTTTGAAACAGACTCAGCCGGTGTGAGAAGGTGGAGAGGGCTTGTCCCAAAGCAGAGACAGAGCTGAATCTGGCATGGTGTGGATCCCCAGCCAGCACGAAGCAAGATGGTCAAGGCCAAGACAACCAGAAATCAGCAGAGTATACTGTGTAAACCACTGCGATTGATTTCCATGCAGCCTGGAATGGGCAGAAACTGGAGACCCTCTAATGCCCTGGCTCCCAGGCAAGACATCATCATCCCTAGCAGCAGTGAGGCCTAAAAAGAGAGCAAGAAACTCAGAGGAAAATACCCTGCAGTGGAGATTGTTGACGTAGTGTCCCATACTTGCCAGTCCTAAGGGCTGCCCCACATCACCAGCCATCAGATTACCCCAAAGCTTTTGATTTCTTCTGGGCCGGTCTGTCACTCCCAGGAACTCAACCCACCTTTTTGGGGGGCCTTTAGCAGTCTGACAATGCAACCTGGAGTGAGCAGGGCAAAGGGACTGGAAGCAAAGGTAGGCACTGCACTGGGAAACTGGATTTAAACCCAAATCCTGGATCAGTGGTGCTACACTGTGAAAAGGATGGGGTACAGTGGAAAATGGACAGACTGCAATAGGAGGAAGATGAACTCAGGGGGCAATTCCAAGGGAAGTCATTCCCTCTTCTTGTTATACATCCCCAAGGGAAACCATGCCTGGTCTCCAGCCCCCATACTGCTGGGGCAGATCCCCTCACCCCCTGCACTTGCCCCACACTCATCCTCTGAGGAAATGTATCAAAGCAAATTGGAAACTGGGGAACTGCACAGAAAAGTGAAAAGCATCAAAACAAGACCCCAAGTCTCAGGCATTGTGTGGGTGGGTGGGTGGTCTGTACACTGTGGAATATAAGAAAGACTCCTTCTGTAATAGATCATGCAGGAGTCAATGTATGGGTTCACCATCATCAGTCCAGCATGTAGACACATGTGTAAAACATTGAATTCCCATACAAGTTACATGTATGTTTGTACTGTGTGGGCAGCGAGCTGGATCACAGAGCTAGAGGGAATCCCCTTCTCTCTGCTTCCTCCTGGCTGCAGAGGGGATTAGACCCAAGGAGGATGGAAGGGGGGAAGTTACAGGGCATGGGGGTCATTTCCTTTCCTTTCAACCGCTCCAGCCCTATAATGATTCAGATGTGCCGTTGGTTGTATCTGGACCTGTGATTCTTTTCCCAAGGGAAGGGTACTCCCTGGGATCGCTAGGAGGAGAAGGGCAGCCAGTTCCAAAGTGGGTCCCACTTGACTCACCAGATCCTTGGAAGTGCCCAGTCTCTTCAAGCCATCCAGGGGCAGCAGGTCAGCAGAATCCTTGTGCACAAACTGGGTGGCCTGTTTCAGGTGCCTCTTCTGTTGCAGGATGGCTTTATCCCGCAGCTGTACCTCATGCTGCCTCCCATCTGAATCTTGAGTCCCTTCACTTCGCTTTTCCTCCCCAGCCTCTGGCCCTGCTTCCTGGGCACAGGTCTTCCTTGTGCTCATGGTGCAGAGTCCAGCTGGACACGTCCTTTTTGGGATGTCAGAGCGCTTTCAGTGCCTGTCTGCCCTCCAGTGACTTGCTCGGGATTCCTGCTCTCCCTTGCCCCTTCTCTCTATCTATTATAACTCCCTCATCTCTGTAGGATCTAGGTGCTCTTCTCACTGGCTTTCTTCCTGTCCCCAGCACCTTTCCTCCTTCCCTTCCCCTGCCCTGACTGCAGCTCTGCCTCCTCCACCCGGTGGGTCCCTGCTGTAGCAGAAAAAGCCCCACGTCAGAAACCGATTTCCATAAATTGCAGCAGAGACTGACGATAAGATGCTTCAGCTGGAAAAATCCAGCAGCAGAAGGATGGCTCTGCTGCGGGGGGTTGGACTCACCTTCCTCTTGCTCTGTCTCTGTGTATGCACACACAGTGCCCTGCTCCCCACAGTATGCCAGAGAGACTGTAAATCTTTCTGTGGCAGCCTGTGCTGTTCAGTGTCTCTGACGGGGGTTTTGACGCATCTCAGTAAGTCTATTTAGTACTGGAGAGAACATACTTAGCTCTAGGAAATGATGCATTGCCTCTGTACGGGGGAAAGCTTTGCCGCCAGCGTTCTGGCAGGCACGTCCAATCCCTTTCATCTGGATGGAGAGTCACACGTTTGGGACAGTTTTTAAAGCCGGCGTTGGAGGATTTTACTGTGTGTTTCCAATTAGACACAGGGAAGCCGGCTTTTCCACGCACTCTGATGTGACTGCACTGGGCCCTGGTTGTGATCTCACTGGAGTAACTCCCCCGAACTCAGTGCAGCTGGGAAAGTGTGAGATCAGAGTCAGGCCCATTGATGTCAGTGCAGCTAAGCTGGATCTACACCAGCATGAGATCTGAACCTGATCTTTTTACAGTAACCTGCTGAAACTGTTGCCGTTCAAGAACCCTGTTCCAGACTGTGGAATGGGGAGAGACTGGTGGCTTTACCCCTTTACTTTATCCCTTCCTCGGTCCTTCCATCTCTGCTTTGAATTGTCAGCTGAAGTTTGGTCTGTTTTACTCCTGCTTTATGGGGAAATATAATGTCACTGTGAGTGCATGTGTCTGATTTTACACACATGGGAACAAATCAGGAGCATCTCCATTGAACTAAACAGCATTATATCAGTGCAAAACTGGTGTGAATGAGAGTCAAATTGGGCTCTAGACATTTAGTTCTATATCCTGAAGTCTTTATTCAGGCGAATTCCCATGGGTTGCACTGGAGTTGCTCTTCATTCACATCATTATATTATATTATATTATATTATATTATATTATATTATATTATATTATATTATAGTTGTGATATCCCTCCCAAATCTGTGGAGGCACTGGAATCCGATGAGCTGTTAAGATATCTGGGTAGCATAACTACAAGGGCCACCAAACACTGCTTAGATCTGAAATAGCACTGGATTCTCAACTGCTGGTCTAACCATACTCAGCCACATTTAGACAAGCAAAGGTCTTACCGTAAAGTATAAAACATAATTACTGCTGTGTCTTGATTTCAGCATCTTGCTGTCTGTGGAAACAAGACCTTAAGAGACTTTTTGCTGTCAATCTCAAATGCTTGAGGATGCAATTGCTGTGCATTTGCTCTGTCTTGCACATGACTAACGATGAAGTTGTCACCCAGATTTACAGCCTACCCAGAGTGGTACCTGACATTATAAAGCTGCTCGGATGAAGAAAATGGATCTTTGGGGAACATGGGTCAGATGAGCCGAGAACACTGAAGTGGCTTTTGCAAGGATGAGTGCCATGGACCCGGGCACCTGTGGCAAGTGTGCTTTGCCAGTGCAGGATGCTGTATATAAGCCATGTTTTTCAAGTCTTTGTGAAAATGGAGGAAGATTGCTGGCCAGTGACTCCCAGGTAGCGTGTTTGCTATTCTCTATGATGTCACTTCAGTTAATAATAAGTGCAGGTGGACTCTGGGCCAAGACTGGAGATATGAGTGTTTCCAGGAAGCCACAGTGTTGCTGCCTTGCGCATAGGTTGTCACAGCTACCGGGTTAACCGCACCCCTCCTAGTCTCTGAGTGCAGCTCCACTCAACCCTCCAGCCTCAAGCTGTCACCTCTTTCTGGGTGGAATCACACAAATCTATTCTTAGAAGGAGGCTTGCGCTGCAGTCCCCGGATACTAAGCATAATTGCCTCAATGGGTCTGACTTAAGGTTGGACCTCGTGGCTCTGTTCACACCAGAAGGAATGACAGTGGTACCCAGTGACCAAACAGCCTTTTGAGGGCAAAGTATTATTTATAAGAACAAAAGCATCTGAGAGAAAAACAAACCTTAAAATAATAAAACAGGCTGTGCATGTCTTTTGCATGTCAGTTATCTAACCATCTTCTACCTGGAGACCCTGGGGGGGGTGTCTAAGTTTCCTACAGGTATTGCTGAGACCCTGGGGTCTGACCGGGCTAGTCCATTTCCTTGCCTCACAAACCATTTCTCTCTCCCCACCTAAGGGGCAGAGCCCTTTGGAAGCTGCTTAGTCCTTTCAGTCACCCCATCTCTCCAGCTCTGTTACTTTTTAACATTTTAGAGCAGTGTTTCCCAACCAGTGTGCCGTGTGCCATCAGGCCTGAGCATGTGTGCCACTTAATTTCTTAAAAAATTTTCAGAGCTCTGGATTGGCTCATGAATATTCATGAGTTTATTTAATGACTATATGGTGGTGTGCCTCAAAATAATTCAAGGTATCAAGGTGTGCCACGGCCAAGAAAAGGTAGGGAACCACTGCTTTAGAGCCTTTGATCTGTTAGTTGCCTGATGAGGCAAAACAGGACCTGCATCTTGTTGGAAACAGGATGTAAGCTCTTCAAACTAAGGTCATAGTTTTGCCCATTGTCTTTCAAATGTGTGCTGGCCTGCCCTTATCTGGGGCCTTTGTCATCTTCCTGGTTCTTTTTTCCATGGCCCCAATTAGTCTAAATCAGTGCATTCATACAGCAAGACTTATAACCCAACAGACTTCCCCACACTGACCAGGTTGCGTGCAGTGTTCATAAAACTGTCACATCTCAGTACTCCTGACTTATTACATAACAGTTTCTTTTCTATCACATCGGTATTGTACCATCAGTGGCCCTATAAAGTTCTGCTGGCTCTAGTCTAAATTGCCTCAGAGGATAAAAGCTCTACTGCTAACAGATTCCTCTTCAGTTCAAGCACCAAGAAAGAAGCCTGGGTGGGTTTCTTAGCTTAAGTTTCTGATTTCTAACTGAGAAAAGCCACCAATTATACCTCTGCATTTGCATGGGTGGATTTATGCTTAGCACCCTACAGATGCTGAAGAATTCTTAACTAGTTCTCTGATTTGCGAGTAAAAGCCACAGGAAGCTGCCAGGTGGGGACTCAACTCACCAACACATCTAGATGAGAAACAGGAGAGGAAAAACATTAGCGGCATCCCCTCCAGCAGCATCTGTTGGGGAGAAAGAAGTGGCAGCAGCCAAGAAGCTGAGCAGTAAAATTCCTTCACTGCCAGAAGCCCGGAGAGGAGACCCTGTGAAGTTTCCTGCTTCCAGAAGACAAGGTAAATGAGACTCCACCACTAATATGTAGAGCCAGGGAGAATAAGGCAACTGAACTTAGGGAGGCCAGAAGAAAAAGGCTGGGGCTCCAGTTGTGGAGACTCTTCCAGTCTTAGGCCTTGCAAAGGAGACTTCCCACAAATATTGTGATTGACGGCATCACATCTATTGGAGATGAGAGACCAATTTAATCATTCCATCCATTTCCCAGGGGCCAGTGCAGGATTGTTCAGTCTTATAAGTCACAAATCATGGGGTTTCCACCACCCACTGCCCTTGGGAGACTATTCTACACCATCTCTCAGCAAGGGTTAATCAAGCCTACCTTTCTTTTTCTCCTCTCCTCCCCCAATTCTCTTACCACCTTAAAGAAATCCTCTTGCTCTTGGCTTTGTTTTTTTACCCATTTCAAATTTCTGTAGACTATTAGTTTGCCTTCTCTTAGGACCAGCATAGTCTAGGCATATGGTGATGTAACCCATATACCTCACACAGGCTTTCTTTTTAAGAGACCTGTTCAGGGTGGTTTACTGTTGCTGGGCTCATGAGCTGCCCAGAAACCAGAAGTTTCTGGAAATAGGGAGTGGTAGCATTTTGAGCTTGCTCCACAAGGTTTTGTACTGGTGGTATGAGCAGAAGCTTGAGGTGAGCAGCCCTGGGAGAAGAAACTCCAAAGAGCTGAAATTGAGACCAGTCCATGTGCTCACTGTGTGACTGAGACAAAAGCTGAGCCAGAGGTGGACAGCAAAATGTTTTCTCCCTGCTGTGGAGCATTTGCCTGCAGAGTTTTCTCCTTGTGACTGATGGCTGGTTAACCAGTAAACTGACTGCATGATGATGGCTCCAGAGGAGAAAGAAAGGACTGCATGGTTTTCAACTAAAGATTCCTGCAAACAAAGAAGAAGAGGATTGCTACTTCTTTCCACTCAAGGCTCTGGACTTCAACAGAGACTGCAATTGAGGTATGGATGACACCACCTAAACTTTGAGATTTCTTTCCCACAATGTTTCTGTGGGGACTGTTTTGTTTAAATCCCTTTTTTTTTTTAGGATAAGGTTTTCATGTTAGTTAATAAAGCTCACTGTTATGTTTACCTTAAGTAGTATTTTAATGTGGGATGGTAACTCTGAAGAGTCTTCGCTGTGAGTCCGTTACAGACTGGATCCTGGGTCTCCAGCTGCTTTCACCAGGGGTTTGTCTCTGTTAGGCACCGGAGGGGGGCAGGTGAATGAATTTTAGCCCACCCAAAGGTTACATTGAGTCCAAGGTAGGTCAAAACCACCTTGGCACCATTCCAGCTCTGACCTGCTACAGGGATCCAAACAGCTCCCAACATAATTTAGGCAACCCCGGCTGTGCGTGCATTACACCAGTCTCCCACAAAGCACAGTGACAATAGCAACACCTGTTCCAGCACCATTCCCAGCATGCCCCGCTCCCCCCCGCCCCCACCCCAGTGCCATGGCTTGTGCAGAATGAGGCCAGTGAAAGATTTCCGGTGTTAGCTCAACACAGTGTGACAGATACCAGAACCACAAGCGATATATTTGGGGACCATGTTGTGTTAAGTGTATGAATTATTTATGTACCAGTATGGACTGGGCATTTTATGCAGCTCTGGTGGAGGGAGATTTCTTTTTATTTTTAGCTCTGCCAGGAACTGAGAGGAGTGTCTGTGATTAAGATGATGTGCTAAGGTTGTAAAAACCTCCTGACAGGTTCTGCTCCCTGAAAAGGTGCCATATAGTGGTTCAAACTGAATTTTCTGGAGACCAGCAGAAAAAGAGAAGGCTTTTGGCATAAAAGAAAGCCGTGTTCAGACAGACTCAGGGCCTTCTGTCTGATCCAGCAAACAGATAGGACCTTCCGTGTAAGGCCCCCAGCCTTGTTGGAAGGCTAGAAAGACTTCGGCCTATCAGGGCCCCATAGGATTGATGGGTGACCTCCGGTGAGCTGGTAACGTGTATAGGAATTTTGATTATTTTTCTTTGCTTTCTCTGTAATGCTTTTGCCTTATGAATAAAAGTGCTTGCTTTGAAAGTATGGCATGATAACCTGTGCTTCCTGGCAGTATACTCAACACTGCACTCAGAGAGGAAGCAAAGCGACGGGAGATGGGCTTGTTGAGGACAGCGGTGTGCTTTACCAGCAGGTTTTACAGCCATTTGCTAACCTTAGAAGCACATAGAGACTCAGTACTCCTGGGTTTAGTTCCACGTTCAGGAGGGGAATGTACTTACAGAGCCTTATGACCCTGTGCCTCCAACCTGCCTCATTTCTATCCACCTCCCATTGGCCTACTTCTTGTTTCCTGGCTCCTTCTCCACCTCTTCCCCCAACACCCGCATTTTATACAGACTGTTTCCTCCCTCTCCTCTGCACTGCCTGCACTGCAGCAACTGAAGCAATGAGAGCACAGAAGAGAGTCTGCCGGGAAATTCTGTATGTTCCCCATCTTCAAGTGTCTGCCAAAGTGAGGCTTTCTCCTATTAAAGTTCATGTGACAAATAAATTTATTAGTCTTTAAAAGGGCCATGGGACTCCTTGTTTGTTTTATTGGACTAGACTAACACAGTCACCCTTTTGGAACTTGCCTTTTCTCAGTTACAGTATCCAGCACTACAGCTGGAGGGAAAACTCTGCCTTGTCTAGGGTTACCAGATGGCAAAGTATGGAAAGGAGGACAGGGAAGTATGAAAGGGAGGACATTGGAGAAAAAGTAGTATTAATGTAATATTCTTCTGTTTTTAGGGGGCCTGGAATGCTTCCCCCTAAAAATGGTGTTCTGGGGCATTCTAGCATACTTTAACCTCTGTAAGTAAAAAGCCAGACAAAATCCTGTATTTTTTAAAATGCCTGCCGAACAGAGGATGTGAAGGTAAAAAGGAGGACATGTCCTCCTATTGCCTGACATCTGGTAACCCTAGCCTTGTGCTGGCTGCAACCCTGGAGCAACTGAAAACAGGCACTTATAGCAGAATTGTCAGGCACCATTTACTACAGGAAGCACTTAGGTCTTCGGTCCCCCATGGTAATTACTGCACTTGTTCTGTATTCAGTGCTGAACTGACTGGGCCTAAGGCCAGGAAGTGATGACCACTGCATTGCCAATCCCACCCCTACAAAAACTCATGAGTCTGGCTTTAAATTTTCAAGTAAACACTTGCCTAAAGGAGAGTGGACTTCAGTAAACACGCCAAGTTTCCCACACAAGCTCATGCAACAAATTGTTAGTCTTTTCAGTGCCACACCAGGCTCCTCGTTTCTTTTACCAAGTTTTGTGAGACTCCTGGGAGTTGACAAATTTGGTTGTAACCAATTCACAGTAGACACTTCTCCCCGTACAACAGAGGCAGGTGTCTAAAGTGCCTGGAGATTGTAAGTGCTGGATACTGCCAGCTAGTGGCGGGGTGCTGCACCTGGGACAAATCATTTTCTGTCTGATCACTGGCCTGGGATGTGTGCTCAGACTGTAATGATCCTGAAAGCATTTGTAGAGGCCTCACCAGTCACAAAACACTGAACCTTCAGGCATTAGTGCCACCCAGTTTGAGGACTTTATTTTGTTGGTCTTTTTTTTGTTGAAAGCCAGATACATGAAATGTTAGTGTCCCAAAACTCTAAAGACAAAACAAACAAGGAATCCTGTGGCACTTAAAAACTAACCAATTTATTTATCGCATGTGCTTTTGCGGGACAAAATCCCACTTTGTCAGATGCTTTGAAGCATCTGACGAAGTGGGATTTTCTTCCGCAAAAGCGCATGCAATAAATAAATGTGTTAGTCTTCAAAAGTGCCATAGGACTCCTTGTTTGTGTTGCTGAACGAACCTAACCTAACTGCCCCCTTTGGATCTTTAAAGACAAAATTACTGTCAGAAGGCATGAGGAGTGGTAAAGGTTTGTCCCATAACCTTATCAGCAAGATGAACCCAGGTGGAGGACAAACTGCCAAGCAATGACATTTCCAGACTGTCAGGAAAGGGCTGCTGAACCAGAGGGGAGCTGTGAGGCCTTTGAAGCAAGAGGAAGAGAAGAGTGACTAATAAGGGCACAAAGTGAGAACTGGGACTAGGGAAAGAGGTGGGGGCCGGGACTACAAAGAGAGCAGCCTTACATACACCAACCTCTCCAGCAGGAAAGAGAGTGGGGAAAAGGATTCATCCTACTCCAAATGTGAAGAGTTGGCATCAAAGAGGAAAGGAAATACCAAAAAAATACCTGCTCCACTGTGAGATTGTCCTAGGAAGAATGTAAAAGGTCAAGATGAGGAAAGTCCAAGTCATAATATGAGTGAGAGGTTTGAGGGTGAGAACAGGAAGCCCCACACCTGCTCCTAGCACCCTCGTGTGAGTCTTCAATAAGTCCCTCTCTAGGGGTATGTGTGCACTGGGGGTTTTGTTAAGTAGACCTAACAAGGTGTACTTTGAGTTGACTTAAAGTTGACCTTGTTAAGTCGACTTAGAGAGTCCACACTGAAAACTCCTGTTGACAGCCTGCTTCCCCATTGGCGGGTGCTAGGTTGACAGAGGGTGATGGGATGTGGATAGCTGCCCCTGGTGGCCAGGAGCTCTGGGAAGGGGCCCGGAGACCAATCAGGTTGACTTAAGGGCTTTTCCCATCCACATTGGGTTAAGTCGACTTAATAAGTTTGAAGTCAACCTTAAGAGGTGGTGTTATTAAGTCGACTTAAGGAAACGTGTGAGTCAACTTAATAAAAGCCCAGTGTGACCGCAGGAGTCTGTAGGTTGACTTAACCTCCCTTAAGTCAACCAAAGGCTCCAGTGTAGACGTACCCTGGGAAAGGCCTCTTCCTTGGAAAGGATGCCAGAAAGTAATGGAGTGCCAGCTAGGGGAACCTGAGAATTAGGCTACAAACCTGTGGCTAAGGGGAAAGGCGGCTTTAGCCCAGAGAGACAGTAATCAAGAAGAGGTGGGCAATGTAGAGAAAAAGAAAATGCTAAGAAGAGAAAAGAGAACATGGCTGAAAAGAAATGGAGAGAAGTGTTTGCTGGTATGTCTGCTTCCAGCTAGCAAGTGACTGTGTTCAGAAGACAGACTCCTGTGCCAGGAAAGCGTTAATATTAAAGTAGCAGCCCTCAGGAAGGGACCTGCCAAACTCACCCAGCCACAAACAATTCTCCCTCTAATTATTTTGTTCTGCATGCAGAATGGCAGACTGGCTGAGCATAAATTTAATATTCCCAGACAAAATCATGTTCAAATGGAGTTAAGATTGAAAGGAAATATCAGTAATTGAGAAGATAATACGCTAAAGGGATTTTATAATTATCCCAAAAACAAGTGTTTTAGGGCTTGCCTACAAGACAGGATTAGCTGGAATATGTTATTCCAGAGTAGCTGTTGCTTTTCAAATTTACACCTTACCTTCATCTGAAAGTGTAGGAAACCCAGGAAATTCAGAGTTAAAATGAAAGAAATCTATGGAAAAGCACAATTAGGCACCTAAAGAACCGTAGCACTCATCTGTAGTAACAGCGTGTCAGAACTGTGTTTATTAATTTTGGTCTATAAAAATGTAAATAGGGCCTTATGATGAATAAAGTATTTCAGTGTTTTCCAGGGGCGTCGCTGGCCCCGGGTCTGGCAGCCCCCCCATCTCTGGCCCAGGGATCCAGGGCTTGGCCACCCACAGCAGCGGCGGCCACTCCGTTCCCGGGCGGGGATGGGGGCCCAGCCGTCCCCGGCCAGGGAATGCAAGGCCTGGAGGCACGCAGCAGCTTCCAGCCCTGACCCTGGTCAGGGGGCGGGGTCTGCAGCCAGGGGGCGGGGCCTGCGGCCTTGCCCCTGATCCCTCTGGGAGCAGTGACGCCCCTGGAGTTTGTGGTGTTAGATTAGCTTATACTAATTTTTAAAAACACAGTGATTTTTTTGTTCTCCTTCATGATGTCATTACATTTTGTTCTCTTCAGCTTCTTTTACCACATCCACCACTGTGGTAACTAAAAGCCTGATGTTAAAGTGTGGCTTATGGAGCAATGCAACTGTAAGGCTGCTTTCTAGGTCCTGCACATTTACTTGTACAGTGTAGATCTGTGAGATGACTCAGAGAATCTCACTCTCTCCCGCACAGTACATACAGGGAGACTTAATATTTGTTCTTTCCCTCTTTGTTTGCTTTTATGTCAGAGACTGAATGTGTATTTGCTTTTTGCAGAAGCCTGCAAAAGAGGAGGTCAAAAATGCAACCATGATTCACACCAAAATTTCAAACGATTTTTGTTTTTTAAAGTAAAACAAGCAAAGAGTCCTGTGGCACTTTAAAAGACTAACAACTTTATTTATCGTATGAGCTTTCATGGGAGAAAATCCCACGTCGTTAGATGCTTTGAAGATGGGGGAACTTACAGTGTTTTCAAAATGTTCAGGTTTTTTGATCAACCACCCCTTCCTCACAAATGACCCCCAGAATTAGCTCTGACATTTTGACACAAAACAACCCCTCCCCTCATACCCTTACTTTTGCCGTCACCTACTCCATCTGCCTTTTTCCATTTTGGAAGTGGAAAAAAGGAGACAAAAGGTAAAAGGGGTTGGAGAAGAGCTTCAAAAGAAAAATTTCTCAGTTCTAGTTGTGACCTTTTAAAAATGTATATTATTACTATTTGTTTATTTAGAAAGGATTAACAGGCTGCTAAATCCTTGCCTTGTAAATAACAGAAACAAAACAAAAAACAAGCATTATACAACATCCAAAGGGGCAGCTATGTTAGTCTAGTTCAGCAAAACAAACAAGGAGTCCTGTGGCACTTAAAGACTAACAAATTTATTTATCTCATCAGCTTTCATGGGAGAAAATCCCACTTCGTCAGATGCTTTGAAGATGGGGTCGCATGAGCTTTCATGAGTGAAAACTGCACTTTGTTAGATGCTTTGGAGGAGTCACGTGGCACTTCGAAAGACTAATAAATTTATTTATTTATTGCATGAGCTATCTAATATCTGAGTTGTCTAATACCTAAAATATGTAACTGTCACATGTTGACATTTTAATTTAATTTATTTATTTATGTTTAGTGATGCTTGCCTGAAAAGATTGATAATTGCATTATAGCTTTTTGTTTCCTAATTGACAAGATGCCATCACTGTTATTAAAGTTAGCTTTCTGTATAAAACAGGTATTCTGGAAAACTGAGACATGCAATGCCTCACTTCAAAGGAAAGGTACGATGGAACAATGGGACAGTTAAAATGAGCTTTGATCACCAAATAAGTTAAAAGAGTTTCTTTTTTCAATAGCAGGCCAATCGCATGTGCTCCATGAATCTCCCAGTTTCTTGAAGCTCTGCAATTCATGATTTGGGTTAAGATCTGGATTATCTGCAATTTCTGGTTGTCTTACAGAAGTTGTTGCCCTTTTGTGCCCACACGTTTTCTGGAGAAATTATTTTTCAGAACATAGCTTTTGTATCTGTTGTTTCACATTTCTCATAAATTATTTTAAATTCAGATGCTTTCCCAAAGTCCTGGATTTCTTTAGCAACTAATTTCAGGGAGATATTTAGTTTATATAAAAATGTTACATCAGCTTCATATAAAGCTATTTTCTGGTGTGTTCTTGCAAGTTTTATATGTTTGATAAATTGGTTGTTCCTTATACTCTGTGCAAAAGATTTCATGGCCATTGCAAATTGTAAGGAGAAAATGGATGTCCCTGCCTTGTTCTGTGTAATTCAAATAGGAGATGTAACCCCATTAACTCACACAGCTACTTTTGGGCCAGGATAAAGAGCAGATATCCATTGAAGGAAGCAAGTGCCAAAGTGCATTTGCACATGACTTAAAACAGACAGTTCCATTCTATTCTATCAAAGCCTTTTTCTGCATCAATGATAACAAGAAGAGTGGATCTTTTTTAGATGTGGTATTGTGAATAATTCCAAGGACTCTCTGACTGTTCTCTGACCTTTGCCTATGCGTAATGAATCCAGTCTGATCAGAATTTATATAAGTTGAGAGCATGGATCACAATTGGCTAGCTAGTATTTTTGCTAAAATCCTTATCTCATGATCCTGATGATTCAATGGTGATGGAGCCTATAGGAATTGCATAAAGTAGGTCTTTTCCAACTTTAGAGAGACTTACCAAGTAGCTTCTTTCATAAATTGTGTTCCTCCCCTAACAGTGTAGTGAAGGTACCACTCAAGAGCTCACTAATTTCGTGCTTGTGAAAAGGAAAGGTGGAAAGCCCTCGGGGCCTGCAGTTTTACCACTTTTCATACTTGCTATTGCTTCTGAGATTTCCACCTATTGTGTCTTTCTCTGAAATATTTTTTTAATCAGTTTTGCTTATCTTTGGCAAACCTGTAACTTCCAGATATTAGTGAATACATTCAGAGCTTGGAGTTTCTAACGTATAAATGTTTTTATAATAAATCACACTTGTTTTGGTAAGGCATGTAACTATCTTTTGCTAATTGTTTTAAATCCATTACCCTTGAATTCCTTTAAACTTTGCAGCCAAAAGCCTAGGAACTCTTATTTCCTTTATCATAAAGCATCGTCTTGAATGCCAGAGGAAGGGCTGGCCCAAGATTTTTCACACTCTAGGCCAGCAGAGATTTTGGCACACTCCTACCCCCCTCCAGGCAGGACGGGTGCCACCGCCCCTGGGGTCCAGCCCTGGCGAGGGGCTCAGGCCACGGGCAGGGAGTGGTGCTGCTGCTGGGTCCAGCCACTGCTGGGGGTCTGTCTGGCCCCAGTCAGGGAGCAGAATAGGGCAGGATAGGCTTGCTGCCTCAGCCTAGCTCTTGTTGCCCCCTCTATGGAAGGCCTGGCCCTGACCAGAGGGCTTTTTCAGTGGCATCTGTCATCAACATACACGTGCTGGAGGAAGAAATACAGCCCCAGCAGTCTGAGCCACCTTTAGAAGAGGGAGCTTTCACAAGACATTCTGTGAGCTGGGTGAGGCTATGGGGAAAATGACCCAAGCAGGTTTTATTAGGAAAACTCAGACAATACCTCAGTGTAAGATGACAGAAAATGCCCTGATCAGAGGCCCTTTGGAGGTGTGGGAGCTTTATTTATTTATTAAACATGTGTTTGTGCTGTCTGCTGGAGTCCGCATCAGTTGACATGTTCCAACTGGACAGAAATGTCTCAGAGCTTTCAAAAGAGGTTTCATTGTTGCAGTGAATATTCTACCATGTAAATAAGTTGAATTTAACTTGTCATAGGTGAGCAATTGATAGAAGAATGGTTAGACTGAGGTTTTGACCTGATCCTTTGAGATTTTTGTTGAAACAAATATTTCAAACTCATAGGAAATTGAATTAGCTCCTGCAAGCAGTCCCCAAATTGTACCTTGGTGTCAGCAGACAGGAACAGTTCGAGCTGTATTATACTGCCATGAGAAGTAGAAAAGAAAATGCCTCATCAGTCACTGACTGAGAGGGGTCAGGCAAGGAAACGATTGTTCCTTTCCTGCTATAGATGTTTCCACAGGGATTTCAGTAACTAAAATAGATCTTGGTTTTGTTTATGTTGGAGTCCCCTCTACCGGGTGCTGGAAACCAGACAGGTGCCTTCACCCTGAATGGGTGATCGCTGATTAGTATAGTGAAGCCTTTTCCCTCCTTAACAAGAAAACTCCTGTTCTTGCTCCATCAGGCAAGAGGCAGGAGGTAGTCGTTATGAATAAATTTCCCTAAGAAAGTGAGTGCCCACACCTTTCCCATCAGTCTAGGATGCTTTATGATTGATGGGAAGAGACTAGACACGCCACTCAGCTGGAGGGTAAGAGAAGGCAGTTGCTTGACAGATGTGCTGAACACTTGGAGTTCTCCTGTTAACTTCACCGGGATTTGTGGGTGCTGAGCTCCTTTGAAAATCAGACTGTTAAAATATCTCCTTCTCCTAAAGATAGGGCATAGGATAGGGGACTACCCAAAATCTCTAACTGGGAATCTCAGACTTCTCTTGTGTGGCATCTCTGTGAATGTGCTCCCCCTTCAGTAAGAGGAGTGAAGCGTTACACAAAGGAGTCATTTGGTATGATGTGCTCTGCAGTGTTTGCTGAGCTGTCACAGGGTACCAAGGGGCCAGCAGAGGAGATGAGGAGGGGAGTTATTGCCAGTATGCCCAGCTCTTCCTGAAGTAGGACAGCAAAATACTGAATCTGAAGATGGAAAGTTTAATTGATGCAAATCCTCCCCACATACAGACTGCTGCACACCTCCCAGGTGCAATGAGTCTGCCTCAGGGCTACATTCCACCTCCCAAGCAAATATGCCTCCTGAATCCTCTACTTAGATACAACCTTCCCATGGCAGGCAAACTCTCTGTCCCAGTGGCCCCCACATTGATTTGTCCCTCTGCCCTGCCTCCCACCCCAAACCACACATACTCCCTGAGCTCTTCTAGTTATAGAGTCCACTCCCAAATACCAGGGAGGCCTTCCACCCTTTCTCACATACCTTATGTCAACCAAGCCACATACCTTCTATCTACCAGAGACTAAAAGACCAAGTGACACACACTGACCAACCTTTCTTCCCAGTAACAGGCCAGTCCCACTCTTCGGCTTTGTCTACACTGTGGCTTGAAGTCGGCTTAAGGACCCTTAAGTTGACTTAAATAAAGCCCAGTCTATATTTAGAAATCATTAAGTCAACTCAAGCAAGTGCTTCAATCAATTTAGTAACTCCTGCCCTGTAAGTCGGCTTAAGGGGGCCTGATCTCAGGGGGTTGGGGCTGGCAGCCAGTTCATGCTGCTTGCAGAGAGGGCTGAAAGCCATTTGGGGCTCTCAGCCCATCTCTGTAGGCTGCGGGGGCTAGGAGCCTGCTGGAAGCCCATCTGGCTTCCAGAGGCTTGCCCTGCCGAGCCAGCAGCTCTGAGTCTGGTCAGTTTCATAGACTCCTAGCCTGTGAAATTGACCAGCTCCTGGGGGAGCTCGGATCTCCCCTGGCTGTTTGCAAGCAGCCGGGGGCATGGGAACCGGCTAAGCGGCCAAGGAAGATGCTGGCTCCCCACGTCCCTGGGGGAGATGCTGGCTCCCCACACCCCTGGGGGAGATGCCGGCTTTTCCGCCCCTGGCCGCTTGAAAGTAGCCAGCAGAGATGCCAGTTCGCACACCACTGGCTGCTTTCAAGCTATCTGGGGAGATGCCGGCACCACTGGCCCCTGGATATGGAGAGGGACTTAGAGCCAGGTCGGGTTCCTAGTTCTTCTCTGCCTTCCCGCCACCTGTGGAAAGGAGCTGGGGAGGTGCCATCACTTCCAGCCCATCTCTGTGGGTGGCGGGGGGGAGGGCAGGTTGGAGCCAGCTCCTGCCAGCCATTGATCAGGCTGCAGAGTCCAGCCTCTTCCCAGCCTGCAGAGCTCTGGGTGGGGGGGGGGGAGGGAATTTGGCCAGGTCACTTGTCAGGGCTGGCAGGTGCTGGATCCAAGCCCCTGCCACCCATAAAGAGGGGGTGGGAGCCAGGTCGGGCTCCTAGCCCCTCTTTGCTGACCCTGCTACCAGCAGAGAGGGGCTGGGAGGGGGACCTAGCTCCCAGCTCCTTCCTAGAGGGCAGGAGCCAGATCAGAACCCGGGTCCATATTGGCCCCTGGGGGTGGGATAGGAGTAGGGGGGCCCTGGGTACGTCTGTTCCCTGTCCTCACAGACATACCCTGAAGTTGACTTAACAAGGTCGACTTAAAGTTGACCTTGTTAAATCGACTTCCAGGTCCCCCCCCCCAGCGTAGACATAGCCTTCCTGAGTAGGCACTGCCTGCTATCCTGTTACAGTTGCCATCCCCCACAAATCAAATGAAAGGTTTAACCCAGTTGCTCAGCATTTTATACAGGAATTGGGTACCTGGGCTCTGATCTGAATGACTTTGAGGAGGGTAACAAGATGTTCTGATTGTAATAGGGGCATTCTTGTGCGCTTTGCACCCTGCTGGTTCACAAATGCAAAGAGAGTGAGATCTTCCTGGGCAGACACCAGAGACCTATTCGAATGCAGGATTGCTCAAAAGTAGGAATCCTAAATCCAAGATGCCAAGGGAAACCCAGGCAATCAATGTTACTTTGGAATCCTTACGAGCTGCTGCTGTGCCCCAGTGCTGGTGGCTCCCCAGTGCTGGTCTGATTTAAAGCAAAGGTGGTGTGTGAATGTTTTTGTGGAGGAGGTTCCTGGAGAATGCTCTTGTAGCAGAGAGGTATCTTGCTCTTTTGGCAATGCCTCATCACTCGCAGATACTGCCTGCAGCATCACCCATTCAGTCCCAGTATTTGTGGTGCTGGTTGCTGTCCTCTGACGTAAAGACTTGTGCAATCCCAGGGAGTTGGGTCCCCTCCCCTGCCTATTGTGCTAAGCAGCCCCATTTCTCCTTTGTTAGCTGCTCTCCGGTGCTGGCTTCTGTTTGTTGGGGGTCTTACAGTACCCCATATGTCTCCCTGACACAGCCAGTTCCTGGTATTTCTGCAGCAACTCTTCATAGACTGGACTGCTATTTCTCAAGGCAAGTCCAAGGGCTGTCTCCTGGTAATGGGGTTGGAGACTGGGGCAAGGCCAGTCCCAGAAGTCTCTAGGTGCGGGTCTGACTGGCTGCAGCTGGACAGAGAGAGCTTGTGGGCCTTTTCCTGCTGTCTGGTGTCTGTATCTGTCCAAAAGGAAGGGCAGATCAGTGTATTAAGTTTCCAAACAGAGAGGTACCTAGCTGTCTTTCCCCTGCTTTATCTAGCTCCCATGGGATTGGAGGAATGACAGATTTTGGGGGCCTGACTGTGAATACTAATTCTGTCTGTAAAAAGGGGCAATATACTTGGTTACTATGCTGTGCTGGGTGTAAGTGAGCACCCACTCATAGAAGTACGGCTCAACTAGCCATCAGCAAGATCCCTGATTAAAACTAGGGAGGAGAGTGGTGTCCTGTCCTACAGCCAGGCTAAGACTAAGTCTCTTGTCTGAAAGGAACAGGCATCTTCTGTTGGCATGGATGGCGTTTAGACCTTCTGGGAGAAGGTTACAGACTTTCCAAGCAGGGCCATAACTACAGTGGGGCCAATGGGGCACAGCCATGGGCAGCCTGAAGCGGCTCAATAGAGCCATGCTAATAAAGGGGCAGCTTTGTGGTGCCAGCTCTGAGCGCTGCTAATGGGGAAGGGGTGTGTTCCGATTGCAACATGCCCTGGGCGTCAAAACGTTGTGTTACAGCTCTGTCTCCGAATACCACCTTGATTTATTGGGGCGCTAATCATCTTTGTTAATAACTTTCAATACCAACCCCCAGAAGTCCCTCCCATTTCAGTCGTCTTCAGTCACTTCTCAGCTCTCTCTGTGGACTTCACCCTTGGCCTGCAGTGCCCCTTGTTCTAATCTTAACCCCTAATTAATCTTGCAGTGCACCTCTTCCTAACTGGTAATATCCGCCTCAGACAGTGCCCCTCTATCCTGTCCTCAGCACTAGGTACTGGAGTTCTGGATCTAGTCTTTGCACCACTTTGTCAATACATCTCCGACAGGTCCTGCAACAGCAGTTCTCTCCCTGTTTCGGTCCTGGTTCCTCCAGACAGATACCTAGATAGGCTCCAGGCCAAGAAAGGCTGTTACAAACACAAGCTTCACTGACCTACCTGAGCAACACCAAACCTATGGAAAATAGAGACCATAGCTCTTGATCTTCATTGTGCACAATGGGCTGTGCCAGCTGAGATAACCTCTGTGGCTTTGTGACCAAGACCTGCCAAGACAACTGCTTTCTTCAGGAACAATGTAACTGTCAACAACATTAGCTAGACTCATAGCTGGAGGGCAGTGGATGGAGCCTTCCCAGCAGCGAGCCTGGAGGTATGGAACTTCCTGCCACTGACAACGGAAATGCCAATGAGCCTCTCCACAGTAGTTTTCTCACAATAGCAACCACCACCCCTGTACAGCACCATGTACGCCAAGGGGAGCGAGAACCACAAAGAGAATTAAGGAGCCACAGGGCTTAGATAGTTTGGCTTCATGTATATATTTGCTTGCCATTCCCATAGCACTGTGTGAGTTTGCAGTCATTTAAGCTGCTGTGGGCAGTATAATGAGAAATAATAATGGGATGAAATTAAGGGAAGAATATTTAGGCATAATTAGGGGGTGTAGGGAGATGTCCTGGTGGAGACACATATTAGGGCAGTGGTTTTCAACTAGGGTTGGGACCGAGTATTGGGTTGTAGACCCTCAGGCACTGAGTCACAGTGCTCCCTGGTCCCACTGCCAAAGACTGGAATGCAATGCTCCATGATGGGAATTATTGGCTCATAGGCGTTAGTGACTTTTTTTCAACTGGGTCCCAGGGAAAAAAGTTTGAAAACCACTGTCTTAGGGCAGCTATAAAAGAGTCTCCCAAGGGAAGTAGTAATCATAGAGGCCATTCACTCAGCTCCTTCCTGCACCTGCTGCACATGTCCTGTCCTGTCGCCTCTACCTGAATGTCATCCCTACCCCCCAGTAGGAAGAGACTGATGAGCACGGGGCTGATCTTCTGCCAGCTCTCCAGTCAACTAGGGGTTTACCATATTCTAGTGGCCAGTCATGGCTCTGAGTGCCAGGATGGTGTTTGCAGCTCAACTGCTGTTATGTGGAGTCTTGACTGCACCTCAGGTATGTCATTTAATTCCAGGGACTAGGGAGTTTCTTGAGGGCATGCTCAGGTGCCCTGGGTGCATAACTCTAGGGTTTTAGCTTTTGTCTCTAAGTGTTAAGGCTGAGTGTTTAAAAAAGAACCAGGCTGTCTGAGGAGAATTGAGGAGAGCACGAGGTCAGATGGCAGGGTAGGGAGGAACTAGGCAGGGGAATGTCACTGTCATCGGTCACCATTAACACAAGGTTGCACGTGAGGAAGGTGATTAAGTGGAGGCTCCCTTCTCTTTACTTTGCCCTTCATCTATAACATCTTGTTGCTTTCTAAAGCCAAGGGAGCAGTTATCGGGCTCCCACTCACAAAAGGAAATCCCTGCTGTTATGGTGACCATTGCTCCATCCCCCCGTTCTGTGCCAAAGACACACACAAGTGTCATCTCCTGATGGCCGGACTATTGTGTTCTAATTTTGTTTGCTGGGTTTGGTGTAGGGATGTTGGTGGCCTGTGACATACAAGACGATAGAATCACAGAAATGGGACTGAAAGCGACCTTGAGAAGTCATCAAGCCAACCTCTGCACTGAGGTAGGACCAAGTCCACCTAGACCACTCCAAAAGGTGTTTGTCTAACCTATTTTTGGAAACTGCTATGACGACAGGTGTCTGATCTTAAAGGGACAGTCCTGATACCCGGAGCTTTGTCTTTGTGGCAGAGTGTAGGGTGGTAAACCCCCTCCCTGCCCTAGCTACTCCTCACCTGAGGGGCTAGTCTGGAGCAAGGCAGCTCCAAAGCACCCTGAGTGCAGGGTGATTGGGTCACAGCAACTGGCCACACTAAGGAGCCTAAACAGGAGTTAGTGAGGAGAAGAGGAAATGCCTGCCTGACTGCCCAGGTAGGTATAAAGCCAGCCAGATGCAGCCTTAGGCAGTTGGGGGCCCTAGGTGAAGAGCTGTTGTGGAGCCCCTTATAGCCCCCACTGCTGCCCTCAGTTTGGGCCCCGGTCCCCGCTACAGCCCTAACTGTCCCATCACCCCATAGTCCCCACCACTCCCCACCCATAGCTTTGACTCTCGCTTCTCTACCCCCCTCCCATGACTCCAGCTTTCCCCCACCCCCCATCTGAGGAAGATGCCGTGACACCTAGCACTCCATAGACCCCCCTGCTCCCCCACCACTCCATGAGTCCTAGGTTTGGGGAAACAGGTGACCCCTACGGGGCCCCTTACTGCTTGGGGCCCTAGGTAGTCACCTGCTTCACATACCCAAAAACCACCAGCTCCAGCAGCTTGCAAGAGGGTGGCCTGATTTATGTAGCTGTAGATGGAGCCAACAATCAGTTTTCCTGCAGGAGCCAGGGGAAAGGGAACAAGCTTGAGCTTCCAGGAGCCACAAGCAAGCCCAGAGGAGCTGTGGGCTAGAAGCAGGCTGGACTGAGAACTTCTGGGAAGAAGGGTCTGTATACAGCACTGTAAATAATGGAGCTAAGGTGGTTTAAAAAAGCCTAAAGGACTCTATCCAGAGGAGTACTTGTGTTAGTCTCTCTACAGCAAAAAGGAGAGTCCTGTGGCCAGAGTCGTAACGCTCTGTTTCAGCGCCCCTTGCAGTTAGTGGTAGTTGGGGCTGGTGGCACAAAACGCGCCCTTTTCTGGAGCGGCTGAAAGGAGCCGGTCTGGGGCAAAGCTCCATTCACCCCGCCGTAGTTACGACCCTGCCTGTGGCACCTTAAAGACTAATGAATTTCTTCAGGTATAAGCTTTCATGGCTCCAACTAACTTTGTCGGGACTCTAGACTAGTCTGTTTGAACAGTGAAGAAAATCTAGACCCCAAAGGGAGGAGTCTGCTGCTCTAAAAACAGTCTCATGTGAACATCTATTACCCCCTACACTTGATTTTTTTCACACTTCCTGTCAGATCACCCTAAAAACTGCAGTAGTAGAGATTCCACAATCTCCTTTGGAAGCTTATTCCAGCATTTAACCACCTAGTATCCAGCATCTCTGATGGTCCCTTCTGGGGTTAGGCTCTGTTATTCCTGTTTTATAGATGAGAAAGCTGGAGCACAGGGCATTTATGACTATTGTTCAAGGTCACACAAACATTCAGTCCACTAACCATCAACTGCTGTTGTGGAGAGGAGATGGTAGCAGTGTTGTTGCTAGGACCTTAACCCAGGAATTAAAATGTCAGAGTCTTGATAACATACCATCTGCCCAGCTTTTCATTGCCAAACAATGGGCAATGCTTCAGATGCAGTTAGAAATCCACCTACCCACACTCCCTTATGATGCAGTGGTCAGGTTTCTGTGCCCTGCTATGTTCTCCACAGCAACTCTAGGGTGTACAGAGAAATCAGCCCTTCTTACCGGTTGAAATCTTCAGGAGGCAAAGTCTTTCCCTGACTGTTTAGTGGGGAAGCTCGGCATTCACTTCTCATCTTCAGTCGCTTACACGCCTCTAGTTCTTTCTCTATTTGTGCCACAGCTCTTTCCTTATGTTTCTGGTCAAAAAACAAAGCTCCTTGTGCAACGAACTTATGGTAAGTGTTCCCATGCATCTGTGAGGGAGGTGGGACAGGGGGCTGGTGTGTGCAGCATGTCCTGGGAGCTGTAATCCATCGCCACACGTTGCTGTCATAAGGTATGTCCTGCCTGGAAGGAAAGAGTGGTGGCAGTCTCCCTACATCCAGCCAGGTGTGGTATCCCCAGACGTGCCAGCGGCTAGCCTCTTCGCAGGAGCAGCGCAGTTTCTGATGAACCTTAATCTTGGTATCTGTGCACAGTGGTTTTGCAACTGCCAGTTTATGATAAGCTCGGGGGGAAAACCCAGGCCAGGCAGCATGCCTCTCCTTGCACAAGAACTCGTGCTCTCTCAAAGTGGTCATTTGCAAAGAGACCCCAGACAAGACCTACCTGGGGAAAGCAGGGAGAAAACATTTGATCACGCCAATTCTCAGTAAAGATAGGTCGCTACTGTTTCAGTGCTTTTGTTATAATCTGATGCTCCATAATGCAGTGGGCAAAATAAGGTACAGCACGCAGTGCTCCACTGCAAACTTGCTCCACATGCTTCTGCTGATGGCCCTCAAGCCTGCCCAGCAGCCAGCCTGCTACAAATCATGTGCTCCCTGCAGGAGAGAAACAAAACTTTCCCAACCACTATAAACAGAACATCATGCAAGGCAGAAAATAGTCCATTCCTGCCACTGACCCAGTAACTAGCAGCCTGTGCCATCACAAACCCACAAACACTAGGCATGGGACAGTCACACAAACAGCACCTGTCTCCCTGTGAGGTAAGAGGGGAGGAGATTCAATTCACAGCTACCCAAGAAACCCCTTGTCACTACACATCAGATCTATAACTTCCTCTGTGCCTTCTTGGGGGACCAATGAATGACTACGGATGCTGCAATCAGACAGCTTTCTGCATTTGGCCTGCTCACCGCTCTCTCCCCTGTGCTGATTGGCCATTTGCTCCATCCCTTCCTCCTGTACCCCTGCCCAATCCCCCCTTCTTGCTGTCTCTACCCCTCCATCTTCCTCTTTGGCCTTTGTCTTCTCAGCTAGCTAGTTCTCCGGTGTAGAAAGGACTGGAGAAAAAATGGTGCCATGCCTTCATTCACTCTGCTTCTATGTGCTACATTTTCCCCCTCCCCTTTGTCTGCCTTCTCTGTGCAGACTGCAGGCTCTGGGGAGGCAGGGAATGACTGCTAGTCTGTTTGTACAGCACCTGGCACAATGGGCTGGTCTCAGTTGGCCCCTGGGCACTGCCATAAGGAATGTGACATTTTTCAAGGACAGCAGCTTTGCTGCAGACTGCACAAATTACAAAAGGTTTGTTTCAGTGGGGGTGCAAAGCACCAGGCTCCCACACCCATGCTGGAAAGATGTGCCTTGCAGAGCATCTGAGCCAGCGCCGCAGGTTCTCTGTAGGCATCATGCAATGCCAGTGTGGGGAGAAAGAAAGCCAATTCCCTCTCTAGGCATCTATTCACTTCCTAGTTTGAAATGAACCATTCTGGAAATATCTATCATGGATCTCACCTTGGTGGGTGCCCAAAGGAGGGGTTGGAGCTGAGGTGATTCTTCTCACAGACACAGCCCATTTCTCATGTAAGGACGCCCACAGAGCTCTAGCTCTGTGTGGCATTTGTATATTTATTTGTCGTTATGGTGACTAGGATAGTCCTACTTACCCACAGATTATCTATAAAGCTGAGGGCAATAGAGCGCAGTCCAGGCTTGCCCCACAGACATTGACCTTCAGAGGTTTGCAACTAGGCAGCAATGCCTCAGTCCCAATTCTGTGACCCGTTCTGCACTCCTCCTTCAGATATCTTGCTAGCCTGACTTTGCAACTGCAGGCGGTGGGGATTTGTGCCTGTCATGTGAACGAAACCAAACGGCTGAAAGAATGACAAAGGCTAAAAAACCAGTGGGAGGCTGGCTGGCTCCTCTACAGGCTTCATGCCTGCACCCTTTCTCCTCCTTCCATACTCTGCTTCCTAATGCACACCTAGACTTGGCTTCGGGGTGTCTTGGTTTCCACTCCACCTCTTGGCCTCTTCTCAGCTGGCTGAGAGCTGCACTTCAGAAATCAAATTGCACAGCAGCCATTTGTGACATCATGTGCAGAGAACTATGACTTCACCCGTGGCTGAAGCGGGAGCAGATGAACTAAGACAGGGGTGTCACTGCTCTGTAAAAAGAGTCAGGGCCGAACCTCAGCCCCTGCCACGTGGCCCTGCAATCCAGGAGCCAGATTGGGCTCCTACTGTCAACGGTCCAGCCCTTATCCAGCCCCTGCTACAGCCAGCTAGCGGCAGGAGGCCCAGGCTGGATCTGACCCAAGCCACAGCCGACCAGCGACCCTGGCCCAGATCCAGCCCCTGCCATGGCTGGCCAGACCAGTGGCAGCACAGCAGGCGCCTGTGGCCCATCTGGCCCAATCTGCTGCTGGCCAGTGGCGGCATCCCTGGCCTCAATTAGGCTTCTGCGGCTGCTGGGGCATGGAGAGAGACAAGGGGGTGCTGCAGCCCCTCTGCCCAGTGGCTACGGTGCCCCTGCCTAACTGTGGTTACCATACATCTGTTTTTTTCCTGGACATGTCCTCCTTTTTTGTTCTGATTCCTCTCTCCTGGAGGAATTTTCAACTATCTGAAACATCCAGGATTTTTTTATTTTTCCCTTATTCTAGGCTCTCCAAAGTCATGGGCTTTATCGGAGCTGCAGCCAGGGTGGGAAGTTTTCATATCTCCTGCCCCGAGCATGCTCAGATGTGTGCTCAGGGTGGGAGGGCCTGGTCAGGGAGTTACTTGTATGCCCCTGCAGCTCCAGCCAAGTAAGAGGAAAGTGGTCCAGGAGTGTGGGGGGAGCCAGCAGGGAATGGGGCCAGGTAGCCAGTGAGTGGATGGGTCAGGGAAGGGGTCAGGTGTTCAAGGAGTCAGGGGGTGGGGAAGGGGGCTGGGGAGCCAGTGAGTAGGTGGGTGGGTTGAGGAAGGGGTTTGGGGAGTTAGCAGGTGGGGGAAGGGGCTGGGGCATCAGAGAATCAGCAGTTTGGGAAAGGGAGCCAAGCAGACAGTGGGTGGCTGGGTCAGCCATTGGGGAAGGGTCCCAGGAGGTTGGTGAGGCAGCGGGCTGGGAAAGGGGGCTGTGGTCGGGAACCGGCAGGCAGGTGGATCGGGGAAGGGTCCTGGGATTCAGGGAGTCATGGGATCTATATGGGTGAATCTATATTTCAGGGGTCTAAGGAAGTAAGTTATATTTTTTTGCTTATTCTTGGGAGGTGAATGACTCATGAAAAGATTTGATTTTTCACCCCCTCTCTTTGTTTCCATTTTGCTGATTCCATGCTAATAATGATAGCGCTGCCCTGAATGGAGATGGCGGCTCCTCCATTACAGATCTGAGGACTCACGGACAGTTTCCAGTCATTCTAGAGACTAAAATATGACTTACTTAAAATGTGTTTTATTGCAAAGTGCTTATTTGCCCTGAATGTACATTCCAAAGACTCATTCCCTAATTTTAGGAAGCCACTACCAATTTCTTCCTAAAATGTCTAATACAGTGAATCTTTAAAACTGCTCCCACATTGGGGATGACTAAGTACAACTAATATACCATTGTAGTCTGGATTTTCTCCTTTTATTATCCTGCTCTTCTTTTAAAATCTGGGTTTGATTTATTAAACTGAGCAAGGTGCCGAGTGTGCCACTGAAAGCAACTAACCTGTATGTGCTTGGGTATAAGCTGATCCGGGCATAAGCTGATCCCCCCTTTTGGCCTTGGCCCTTAACCTCCACACCCAGTGCTGCTGCTGGCTTCCCCTGGGGTTCCCAACAGCTTCCCTAACCCCCAAATCTCTGCTGCTGCTTTTCCCCTGCCCTGTCCATTCCTCACTCCTGCTCCCCCCTGCTCTGCCCTTTTGTCACTCCTGCCCCCCTGCTCTGTCGTTTCCTCACTGCTGCTCTCTGCTCTGCTGCCCCCTGCTCTGCCTCTTCCTCCCTGCCAGCCCCCTGATCCCTTCTCAGTTCTGTGCTGTTGCTCCCCTGGTCCCCAACACCCTTTCCACACCTGTCCCCCTCACCCCCCAACTCCTGCTGCCGCTCTTCTCAGCTGCCAGACACCCCCTCCCCAATCCCCGGTCCCTGTCGCTGCTTCCCTGGGCTCCCCAAAATCCCTGGGTCCTCCTGCTGCTTTCCCTGGACTCCCCCCAAATGGCTGGTCCCTGCTGCCCCTTCCCTGGCCTCCCTGAACCCCCCCAAGCCCTCCCAGCCATCCCATCACTTTCCCCAGCTCCCCGACTCCCTCCCCAAACTCCAGTCCCTGTCACCCCTTCCCTGGCCTCCCTGCACCCCCCTCAATGTCCAGGCCCCCCCCCAGGGCCCCTGTACTTGGCTGCTCCAGTGGCCGGGGTCCCTCCTTCCTCCAGCCCCGACCACTGCCCAAGCTGGCCGCCCTGCAGTACCAGGGCTCTGGGCTGTGGCATGGGCAGGAAACTCCTAGGCTACCGTATTCTCCTGTGTATAAGCTTAGTGCCTGTTTCGAAGCCAATTTCCGGGCACAAAATTCTCAGTTTATATGCGATGATATACGGTATATTTTGGAGGCTGAGGCAAGATGATCATAGGATTGTAAAACTGGAAGGGACCATGAGAGGTCACTGGGTCCAGTGCTCTGCATTCATACCAGAACCAAGTTCCATGGGGGGGGTGCAGGGGCAGCATGCGAGGCTGGGATGGGGGGCAGGGGGTGGAGAGCGCAGTGTGTGAGCCCAGGATCAGGGCTGGGGGGGGGGGCAGCGTGTGAGGCTGGTATCAAGGCCAGGGGGGTACAGAGGGCAGCGAGTGAGTCCAGGCTTGGGGCCAGGGGGTGCAGGGCAGAGGGCAGCTGCCCCTCCATCCCCACCCTGCAGTGTGAGCTTTTTGGAAAGTTCAGATATGGTAACCCTACCTAAACTGAGTTATTAAAGGTCTCAGTTCATGGGTTAAAGACTTCTAAGGTACAGAGAACCCATCAGCAAGTGAGCTGTGCCTCATGCAACAGAGGAAGGTTAAAAAAATCCAGAGCCTTCGCCAATCTGCTCTCATCAAAATTCCCCATTTCTTGTGCCCTGCTGAAGAATGGCTGCAGCTTCCACCGCAGTCAAGTGGTGTCCTGGCCAGAGTGGATGGCCACTCACCTACCTCTGGGGCCAGCCAGAACGTACAGCTCCCCAGCCCCATCCCAGCTCCATTCATTCCCCTTGAGGTACAAAAAGAAGCTGGGGAGGGGAGGGGGAATGAATGATGTCAAAAAAACTGGAGAAGTTAAAATATCCCTGTCCTGACAAACCAATTGCCCCCACAATCTCTTACCCACTCCCAAAAAGAATAATAATGGGGGGGGAGGCCAATGCAGAAACAACTGGACGGTGTTAAAAAACTCTGGGAAAAGGGCAAATAAACTGGTCAGTACAAAGCAGAGTGAAAAAAAAAATCTGGACACTGCAAAAGAGGTGGCAAAAGCAGGAAACAAAAGAGTGGAACAGAGTGCCTAAAAGTGGACAGTGTAAAGAACAGTAGATTCGCAAGAATAAAAAATAAACTGGAGAGTGCAAAAAAAAACTATATCAGGCAAAAAAAATGCAGACAGTAAGTTTTCTTTTCTTCTGTACTTATTTTTACCTATTTATTTAGACTTCTGTTAGCTGTAGGGTAGAAGAAGGCTGGAGAAGGGAGGTTGCTGGGAGGGTGATAAAAACTTATTCCCACCCAGTACCTCATCTAGTAACTAGAGAAGGACCCTAGAACAGTGGTGCCCAACCTTTTTCCTGCTGTGGCATGCCTTGATGCCTTCAAATTGTTTTGAGGCACACCACCATTAAAATTCACAAATAGTCAAATTAACTCATGAATATTCATGATCCACGGCACACTCCTTGGGAGATGCTGCCATGTGGGTTGGTAGTGGTAGCAGGGCACGGGTGGCAAGAGATGGGAGGGGAAGTCAGGAGTCATTATGTGGTGTGGCAAGAGAGAGTGTGGGGAGCAGAGCAGGGCAGGAGTGGCTATGTGGGGAGCAGGGCAAGGGTGGCAAGAGAGGGGAGGGAAATGAGAACAGGAGTGGCTATATGGGGTGGCAGGGGGAACCTGGGGAGTGAGAAGGCAGGGAAGCAGAGCATGACATGGCACCGCCTTTCCCCTTTGGCTCCCTGTCACCCATGATGAACACTCAACCCACGCCAGCTCCCTCCTCACAGTGGGGCCCTTCCCCTCCACCAACTCCCTGTGGCCATGACAGATCCCTCCCCCAACTGCACAGGCCAGCAGGCCTTGCTGTGGCCCCACCAACCCATCGCCCTCACCCCGCTGCTGGGGGCCACATCAGCCTAGCTTGCATGAGTGGATTTTTAAGCTGCCCAAACACAGGGAGGCAGATACAAAAATGCACCCCTGCCTCACCCAATTCAATTCTACCCACTGTGGCTGGGGCCAGGGCCAGATCCCACTGCCACCAACAGCTCTGGGACCTTGTCCAGGGCCAGATCCTATCATCACCTGCACTCCTGGGGTCAGGATAGGATGCAACCCACTGTCCCCGGGTCAGGACAGAGCCCATTACTGCCAGGGTCCCCAGAAAGATGGAGCCTGCCACCGCAGGCATCCTGGTGACATTGGGGCAAGCCAGATGGAGCCACTGCTGCTGCCGGTGTCCCTGGGGACACGGGGGCTGGAGCAGGCTGGATCAGGCCACCAACACTGGCCCCAGGGACCCTGGGACCAGCTGGATGCAACTGCCACTGCTGCTCGCTCCAGGGCTGGCCAGATGGGGCTGCCATTGGCTGCAGGACCAGCCGAATGAGGCTGTTGCCACCGCTGGCTCCAGGGACCCCAGGGCTGGCCAGAGGCGGCCACTGCTGCCAGGGACCCTGGGGCTTCCCAAATGTGGCCACTGCTGGCTCCAGGGCCAGCAGATGGGGGCCACTGCTGCTGCTCGGGTCCCTGGAGGTGGCTAGATTGGGCTGCTGCAGCAGCCCTCTTGCTGTCCCATGTCTCCCCCACCCCAATGCCCTCCAAACCCGATTCAGCCCCTTCCCCAGCCCACACTTACCTGCAGTGAGAATCTGCGGCAGCCTTTTCCTGCCCTGCACAGCCCACATGGGTGGGCTGAGCTGGGCAGGAGATTTAGATGACCCTAGCTCCCAGCAGATTCTCACAGCACACCAGTTGGGACCAACTGCCCTAGAGGTTTGCTGCCCTGCGGGAGCTTTATAACCCAAGATTCACGACACAGACACTGAAGCTGAACTGAAATGAATTCAACGGTTTATTAAGTAGTACAAAGAATGACGGTGTCTCACAGACAAAAGACTCCACAAGGGATCTAGGAACCAGGACTGTGACATGCGGAAAGATTTAAAACTCAAAAAATGGTTTATTCAGTAACAAACTAAATGGCTAACATAAAATACAGTTTCCACTAAGGGACCCGGAAACACTGCTCCAACAGTGAGACAACGAAGAGGACAGGACGGCAGCAGAACAACTCCGCACCATGGAAACGCAGGCACACAGACAAACCAGTTTCCCATTCTTCTTTCTGCCTGTATAATCTGTGGCTATAAGTAAAGCAGAGGTCACCAGCTGGACACAAACCATCCGGTGGGGCTGCCTCAAGACTTTAATAGTTGCACTCTAAATGGAGTGGGGCGTCCCAGTATCCTCTCTTTGTATGTAGTGCCCGTCTGTGTGTGCAGCCTGCATACTGTATCTTTGTGCTCTGTGTTAAAAGGGTTCACCCAACATGCGGTTTCTAGGCTGTTTCACCTACACACCTGCTGTGCCCAGGATGGGCAGGGCCCAGACAGCTCCCACCACTGGGTGTGGAAGGCGCCAGACAGGGAGCCAAGCTCAGATCCCCTCACTCCACCAAGCAGAAGGAAAGCAGAGGCAGTCTGAAGCGCAGACCCAGGCCAGCACTGACCCTCCTACCCTGTTGGTTCCTGCCACTGCAGCGCCCAGCACACATCAGAACCAGCCCAGCCCTGCCAGAAAGCAGGAGTTGGGTGTAAAGGGTACTTACACCTAATCCTTGGAGGTGGGAGCTGAATGGTGACAGGTCAGGGCTGCTCCTCACGGTCGTGGTTCTTTTCACCCTGGGCTGGCTCCGGAAGATGATGTGCTGCGGCAGAAGGAGGTCGGTCAGGGTCAATGGCCAGCTGCCTATTCTGTCCCAGTGAGCCCCTCCATGTCCTAATCTGCGTGGGACTGATCCTCAGGAGTCATGGTGGAATGTGGGGCTCATAGAGAGAACACCCTCCGAAGGGCTTTTGCTGGTCTCAGGATTTGGCCCATGTCTCTTGGGTTATGCCCCCAAATTGCTCCACTAGCTCAGAGGCTGACCGTCTTGTCAGATAGCGCTGACTATCCTCTGCCTCTTTCTCCATGTGCTGGGCCTGGTCCCGACATTCCTGATCCCTGCACACATCTGAGCTGTGTGGGTGAAGGGAGGGATTCAGGATGGTTCCTTTCCCCCTTCCCATGACAGTGTGCATGGGAGAGAAGGGGACCTGGGACTAAGGGTCACTTCTGCACTCTTGTCTTGGACAAGAGGGAACCTTCCCCACTGTGACCGGCATCAGCTCCCTCATACCACCAGCCCATGGGTCACACAGACACTCCCTGCTGGGCTATGCCAGCCCTGTCTTCAGCTTGCAGATTAACAGAAGAAGAAGCCCAGTGCCTGAGTCTCCATCTCACATTCCCTTCCAGATTTTCCCCAATGCTGGTTACTCACGGGAATCCCAGATCCTCTGCCCCCAAAGGAGCAGCACGCCCCACTTCACCAATTTTACCTGAATCTGGTCCTTCTCTGTCCAACACAGCACTTACAGAAAACCTAAGAAGGTTTCATGAAGAGAGAACAGAGTCAGCTAACAGTGGGACAGAGAAGTGGAAAATACTGATAATAATACAAAATAAATCAGAAAACTCCAGCAAGTCCCCACCCATGCCATGTAAAGTCATCTTCCCACAAAGTGCAGTCTCTTGAGGAGTGAGTAGGCTTCGCAGGAGCCAAGACCCACTGTCATCACAATCCCCAGGCTCCGCAAGATGGTTGGTTCTTCAGCAATGGGAACTACAGCGCCTCTCCCCACTGTGCGTAAAGACACTCTATCCCTATCTGTGTTCACAGACGCGGCTGTTCCCTGGCTGTTCTAGTGCCTTTCCCATCCCCCCAAGCACATTCGCTCCTTAGCACTCATCTACAATGACTTCCCTTGAGAGTCTAGGTATGGCAAAGGCCAGACAAGGGGGCTGTTTATGGCATCCCCAGCTAACAAGGGTAGGGGGACCAAAGGGCTGCAGTGGGCCATCACTGTGATACTTTACCTTGTGACTGTTACCCCAGAACCAGAAAGCCACCAATAGCACAGGCTGGGCATACTGCAGATGGGGCACAGCAGCCCCTTTCCAGCTCCAGTGCAGAGCTTTGAGGGCCTCAGTGGCAGAGACAAGCCATGGCCCTGACACCCGGCCCCTACACACCATGGCTGCTGGGAGTGCTCTGCCTGGAAGCAGAGATGGTAGAGACGGACGGAACGAAGTAATTGAGGTCAAACAGGAAGTGATCTGGGGGCAGAGGAAAAACCTTGGTCCCCAAGAAGGGAGATATTTTATATCACTGCCTGGGGATCTTTCCCCTCTTGTTAGCCCCATTGCACCATGGACTGGGAGACAATACGGTACCTGCAGAAAGTGTCGTGGGCTCTAGTAGATGGAGGGGATCCTTTAGGGCTGCCCATGTTGTCCGGTGAATTCAGCTCCTCAGGCATCTCTTTGAGAGACCTCAGGGAACAGAGTTGCTGCCGAATCCTGGCCAATACGTCCTCCAGCTGCCAAGGAACCAGAGATGCTCAAACATTCTGCTGCCCTGAGTGTGGGGGAATAGACACCCTGGGACTAGCTAACTTCACCAAGCAGCCTGTCCCCCCTCAAAGCATGGGAGTCACCCACTCAGCCCCAGAAGAGGTTAATGACTCGCTCCCTAGCAGCCCCTAGCCACCCTTTAGGAGTGAGCGCCTCCCCTCAGGCTCATTGGTCCCAATCTTGGACTCTCCTTACCCACTCGCCTCCCTGCTTTCAGACCTCCTAATGGTGGCAGAGTGGCAGTGACTTTCCTTGGCGCAGTGGGGAAAGGCCCTGCAGCAGAGGCGGTGCTGGGGCGGGGAGGGACCTGTGGCACGGGCCCAGCCCCCGCCACCAGTGGGCAGGCCGCGCCCCCAGGCCAGAGATAGGGCCAGGGGGAGGCTGCGCCACCGCGGGCAGCTAGGCTGTGGTGCGGCCCGGTCAGAAGCGGCCACTGGAGGCCGGGTCCTTGGCTGCTGGCAGCCAGGCCCTGGATCCCCGGCTGGGGCTGGGGCTGCCATGGGCATCCAGCCAGCCGGCCGGGCCCCAGATCCCCGGCCTGGGATCCAGTGCCTGGCCACAGCGGCCCGTCCCCAGCTGAGGATTGGGGGCCTGGCCACTCGCTGCCACGGGTATGGGCCTGGCCTCCAGTGGCCACTTCTGGCCTGGCCCCGCCGCGGCCTAGCTGCCCACGGTGGCACCGCCTCCCCCTGGCCCTATCCCTGGCTAGGGGCGGGGCCTGCCGGGTGGTCAGCCGGGCCCCGGATCCCCGGCTGGGGATGGGGCTGCCACAGCCACGGCCGGCCAGGGATCAGGCCCTGGATCCCCGGCTCAATTGGGCCCCAGATCCAGGGCACTGGCGTTGGGACCCAGGGCACGTGCCCCAGCATGCCCAATGCCAGCAACGCCCCTGCCCTGCACCACCCCAAACTCTGCTCTTGCCCCAGACACTTACATTGTCCCCAAGCAGCTGGTCGGCTTCTCCCTGGAGGGCGCAGGCAAGCAGCATTCCTGCCTCTCTGATGTGCATCAGAGGGCTGTGGGTAGCCTTCAGCGCCGTCTGCAGGAATGATTCCCTTTGCTCCTCTGAGAAGATCTTCCTGAAGACCTAAAGGCAAGAGGGCAGAAGGCTGGACCAGATGCCCCAAGCCAGCTACATGGCCTGGGCGAGAAGGTCTCTCCACAGAGTGGTGGGGAGGGAGGGGGAAGGCTCCTGGGATAGGAAGAGCTGGTTACCCCAGGCGAGTTGGGGTCCCCAGGTTACACAGGCCTCTAAGAGCTCTTTGTGGAGCTGCACTCACTGCAGGGGCCATGCTGTGTGGGACAGAGCAGGGTGTACCCATTGCACAGTCAGGGCTTAGCTCCCACACACCATCTGTGCTCCCCCCAGTGCTGTCAGCAGGGAGATCTCCTGAAGCTCAGTCACTAGGGGCTGGGGAAACAGGGCTGGGACCCAGAGTACTCAAGGTACGATCCTGCATTAACCCCTCAGAGAGAATCTGGGCTGCGCTGCAGTGAATCCACCCACTGCCCCAGCCTCAGCCATATTGGTTCCTTCTGACTTTAGAGTCTATGAGTCTATTAGTCTGGCTCCAGTGAGGGACCCTCCATGCCAGCCTCCCCTGCGGCTGAAGGAGTGTCTCCCCAGTCCGCCAATGAGCAGCAGGCTCCTGTCCAGGAGACAGGATGCGGGAGTGCAGGGAGACCTATGCTGGGCCAGTGGGCTGCCATGGCTGAGTGCCCTTACCTGTCCCACTCTGGCCGTGTTGATGAAGGCCAGGAGCTGTCTGTCCTGGTGCAAATCCTGGCTCCACAGCTCTTCAGTGTCATGGATGCTCAGCCCTGGGGGACAGAGAGACGTGCCTCAGGTTTGTCATTCCTCGTTCAGGGGTGGTTTCCTTCATCCCCAGGGAGGGCTACACAGCAGGCTGGGCCCTCGCTGTCTCCCTAGCCCATGGAGAGCTAGACTCCTTCAAGGGAACCGTCTCTAGGGCTATGTCTACACTTCCCAAATTTAGCTCAGATTTGTTAACTAATAAGTTTGAATGTAGTTCGAACTACATGTGAACTTATTAATTCAAATTAACAATGTGGACTAAGTCAAATTACATTTAATTAGACTTCACCCACTTTGTTAATTTGAACTAACTGTCCTTAGTTCAAACTAGCAAAGTGAACTTAAATGTCTCTAGACTGTGCCAAGTTAAAACTAAGGATCAAACCAAGGGCTTAGTTCCACCTAAAGGGCAGGTCCTCCTGTTTCAAACTCAGCTTTCTTTAGCTCAAATTAAGGAATTCCTTAATTCAAACTAGTGAAAGCCTAGTGCAGATAGGGACTACGTTATTCAAACTAAGCCCCTTGCTTCAAACTAACTTGCAAGTGACATAGCCTAGGGCTCTCTTGTGTCCATCCTGGGAATCATGTGACTGCAATGGTCTCTGGCCTGTGGGATTGGCTCCCTCTTCCTCAGGGCCCTGAATGCTGGGCCCTCCTGCTCCCACTGGGGTCCAGCACTGCCCTGAGTATCCAGATCACTGTTCCCTCTAAGCTGTGCATATGTGCATTTGCACACAGGTTGCGAAACACCCCCACACAAGAATACCTGCACACAGGGGCGTTGCTGACACCAGGCACACGGGGCCCATTCCCCGAATCCTGGTGCCAGTGCCCTGAGTCTGGCAGGGCCCCACCTCTCCCAGTCTCCAGCCCAATCAGGCCGGAGATCTGGGACCAGCTGCCCACGGCTACGGCTGCCACTCCCATCTCCAGCTGGGGATCCAGGGCCCAGCCGCCTGCGGCCGCTCCCAGTTCTGTCCCTGGGTAGGGGGCAGGGCCTAGGCCGGTGCAGCGATGCTCCTGCCCACACAAAAAATTCAAAAGTGCTAATATTAATGCAGACAAAGAAATTTTTTGCCCACACAATTTTTTTGTGTGCATAAAGAGTTTTTTTGCATGCACAGCCTACGAAAATTTAGAGGGAACAATGATCCAGATTGTATGACTCTAGCATTTCCTCCATTCCTGTGCCCCGTACAATTGCCCCTCCCCTCACTTGGCTCCTTTCCTCCCCGAGCTCCCAGCAGCCAGACTCCTAGGGGGCTCATTTTAATGTGGTAGGTGGACGAGCTGGTTCCATTAATGCCATTCCTCTCCTTCCCTCATTAAAAAGGCTGTAAAGGACTCATCTTCTAGATGGGTCATCTCTGAAGTGTGACTTGTTCCTACAGGGTCCCAGTGCCCAGCTAGTTCTGTCTCAAGCGATGGGTTTGTGTTTGTAGGCTCCCAGGGCCCTGAAGGCATCACTTACCCCTGTGCAGCAGCTGCAGCAGGTAGAGGTGGTAGATGCCATCCTTGGCCAGCCGACTGATGTCCTCTACAGGGTCGGTGATGGTGACACCTAGCTGTGCCACTAGGTGTCCCATCTCGGGGAACTCTGACATGGTCTGGTGGGAGGAAGGGGCAGGAGATCCATCAGCATCTCCCCTTCTAATCCCCACTCTCCAAGCCTAGGGTCTAGGACACAGTTCTGCAAGTGGACTTCCTTCTCTTGCTGTTCCACATGACAAGAACAGCCCATGGTCAGATACAACAAGATGACAAGAAGGGCCCATGGTCAGATATGATCTGGCTGCAGGAGCTGTGGAACAGAGTCCCCCACACTCCCTATGATCACCCCTTGGCTAGGAAAAGTGAATGCTACTTACCCTTGTGCAGTAGCCAAGGTTTTTTGAGGTACATGTCCCCGACATGCTCCACTTCAGGTGTGTGGGCACACCCCGCACCGCAGACTGGAGATTCTTCAGCAGTACTCCATGGAGGGAGGGCATGTGCACCAGGAGGAATTGCAGCTGTTTTGCACCACTGATGACACCCATGCCCACTCTGCCCTGGCCCTCAGTCCTTCTCTACCACAGGGACACAAGAAGGTCAGGTTGCAGACTGAAGTAGAGGGCAGCAGGGCAGGCAGTGGAGCATGTCAGGGATATGCATCTTGAAGAACCTTGGCTACTGCACAAGGGTGACTAACTCTCACTTCTTTGAGCAGTGTCCCTGACTGCTCCACTTCAGGTGAATACCGAGCAGTTCCCAGAAGTGGAGGAGGGAACTTCAGATCCTGCACTGTGCACAGATCTCAATACTGCACAGCCAGCTGAGGTATCTGCTCTAGAATTCTGTTCTATAGCATAATGCTTCACAAATGTGTCTGCTTGACAAATCTCTGAAATGGGAACATTGTTCAAATAGGCAGTGGACATGGCTAAGGATCTAGTTGAGTGAGTGTGAATCATTACAGGTGGCTCTCTCCCAGTTATATTGTATGGTCTTCAAATACATGAGGAGATCCATTTCAATAATCTTTGTTTGGGAATAGGTCCCCCTTGTGAATGCTCAGTAGCAGAAAGAAAGAGCTTAGGGGTTTTCCAAAAAGACTTAGTTCTCTCTAAATAAAATGCTAACGCATGCTTCACATCTGGGGTATGGAGGGGAGTATGCTGTGGATTGGCATGTGGCTTTGGGAAGAAAACTGGAAAGCGAATGATCTGGTTTAAATGGAAAGAAGTCGTAGTTTTCGATAGGAATCTGGGGTGTGGCCGAAGTGAAACTTTGTCCTTATAAAAAACCGTGTAGGGAGGGTACACCATGAGAGCCGCAAGTTCACCAACATGTCTAGCAGAGGTAATCACAACCAAAAATGTCACCTTCATCAACATGTGGAGGAAGGAGTTAGTTGCCAGAGGTCTGAATGGCAGTTTTGTAAGCCTCTTGAGTAGCATTGTTAGATCCCATTGTGGAATTGGGACCCTATCCTGAGCCCATAAGTTCTAGATACCCATCATGAAGCGTTTGAGTATTGGATGGGTGAAGAGAGATGAATTATGAACTGGTATGTGAAAAGTGGATAATGCTGCAAGATGGACCTGAAGCATACTAAGTGACATCTCTGTCTGTTTCAGTTGTAAAAGGTATTCCAGGACATCTGGAATAGGAGGTCTCACAGGATCGGTGGAACAGCTACAACACCAGATAGAGAAATGTCATCACTTCTGAAGGCAAGTACGTCTCATTGCAGGTTTCCAGCTACTCAACAGCACATTCTTGAGAGGGTCTGAGCACTGCGCCTCTATGTCACCAAACCACTGAGGTATCACTAGGGGCATTACTAGCGCTGGGCACACAGGCCTCGTGCCCTGAGTCTCAGCGCAAGTGCCATGGGTTTCCCAGAGACCGGAGACCCAGCCGCTGCCGGCCCAGCGCGGCCTCCCTCTGGCAGCAGTCTGCCCAGGGCTGTCCCTTCAGGGGGGAAGAGCCCAGGGCCAATCGGCCTATGTGGGCCTCCCCCAGCCAGTCCATCCCAGAGGCGGCATGGGACAGGCCGGGGCCGGCTGGCATGTGGCCAGGGCCCTGCGGAGCTCCGATTACAGGCCTGCTCCGCCCCGCCCCCTGGGCCGGAGTGCTGCTGCGGAGCCCAGGAAACAGTGGGGCCTGGGGTGATAGCCCCATCCCTGGGGACGGCCCTGGCCCCGCCTCCTCTGGCCCAGCCACTGGCCCAGCCCCAAACCTATTTTGGGGGAACAAATGCCCCTACCATTAGATGAAATGGTTGGGTAACGTCTTCCCCTTGTTCTTTGATAACAGATCCGGGACCAGAGAAAGGGTGATTGGTGGTTTTGCGGACATGCTTAGGAAGTAAATATACCAGGCTTGCCTGGTCCATGCTGGAGCTATGATTATCACTGTGGCCCTGTCCTGCCAAATTTTCCAGATCGTTTTGGCAATGATAGGTAGAGGGGGAAAGGCATAAAGTATCATTTGACTGCAGTTGAGCAGAACTGCATCCTCCTTGGCTCCCTGGCCTATTCCCACCCACGAGCAAAAGCTTTCACACTTCTTGTTTGCTTGCGTGGTGAAGAGGTCTATTGTGGGAAAGCCCCACTGTTCGAATATCCCTTAGATGATGTCATTTTGAATCTCCCATTCATGCGCATTTTCGAACACTCTGCTTAGGGTATCTGCAGGTACATTCTCCTTGCCTGGAAGGTCTATAGCTGAGATACATGCCTCGTTGGAGATGCACCAGTCCCAGAGTTTCATTGCTTCTAGACATAAGGATTGGGACCATGATCTCCCTTGATGGTTGATGTAAAACATGCACGCTACATTGTCTGTGTAAATCTTTACAGTCTTTCCCAATATGAGTGACAGAAAATGGCGGCATGTATTCTGAACTGCACAAAGCTCTGGCAAATTTATATGCAGAGATCTCTCATTTTGAGCACCTGCCTCAGGCCGTCATCTGTAGAAGGCGTGCTCCCGACCCTGTCATAGAGGCATCTATGGTTAACAGTACAGCCCTTGGGCCTGAGCTGGCCTCAGCAGCCAGGAGTCCCCTGGCAGGGGCTTTCCCTGCTGCCAGCAGGAACTCCTGGGGTTCCAAACTGCCCAGCAAGCACAGTCAATGCCGGACAGAAGGTGCTGTGGAGAGAGGCACTCTCCAGCTCAGTGCTAGCAGCGCTTGTTGTTTCAAAATAAAACTCACGTCTGAACACAGCCTTCTTGGAACTGCTTATCATCAGTTTTCAATTGCTGACTAGGTGCCTCCTGTGCACAAACAGATTCAGTGGGCTGAGGCATTGGTTGCACCTGAGGTGTAGCTGCCACAACAACTTGCTGTTGTTGCTGTGTCAAAGGTGCCAGAGGCTGCTGCATGGTGCTATGCATCTGCAAGGTTGATTGCAAAGCCTGTGCTGGTGCTCACTGTTGCCAATTCCCCCAGCCCATCCATGGCATTGGGAAAGAAATAGTCAGTAACCATGGAGTAGTATTAACCCATGGGAACTCCACATTAGTAGCCTGAGGCAGTACTTGGGAGCATTGCTGCATTGGCTCTGGATTCAGAAATGGAGACTTGGTACTCTCAGACCCTGTACTGTCTCTGGACGACAGGGATGAGGAGGAAAGCCTGCTAGGTGAAGAATCCACCCCAAATAAAGGTGAAATCGGAGAGAACTTCTTTGGGGAAAGATCTCTCAGTTCACAGTGGTGAGTTTTTCTCGTTTTCTGGGAGCTATCTCTGAAGCACAAGCTCCACTCAGAGGCTGAGGCAGGGATTGCTGTTGTGAGTGAGTTGGCACTGGATTCTCTGACGGTGCCTCCTGTGGTGCTGCGCTGTGTGCCAAAAGAATCGGGTCTGGAGAAGAAAAGGTCAGCTGGCAGCAGTTGGTGCCGGTGGTACAGCGCTTGGCACAGGAGGTAAGAATGGTGCCAGGGTCAGTGCCAATGCGGCTGTTACTGCTGTTGCCGGCATCGTGCCGGCTGTCAACTCAGGAGTCGGTGCTGCTTTAATCTCTGCAGTTTTCTCCTTCTGCCTTTGCTTCTTTCTGGAGCTCATCTGGCAGCTTCCCTTTTCAGGGGCTTCTGTACCCAAGGGACCCAAAGCCTCGAGGGTACCATTGTCATTACAGCCGAACTTGGACCTTTTTGAAGGTTTAGGGGATGGATCAGATGAATGCCACTTCTGCGGACTGTCCAAGGGAATCGGAGAGCAACCGGGATCAGAAGCTGGTCATAATGAGCCCTTCATAAGTAGGAGTTTCAGTTTCATTTCTCTCTCTTTTCTTGATCTTGAGGACAATTTCTTACAGTGTGGGCACTTCTGGGCAATATGCCCCTCACCCAGACATCTAATGCACTCATTATGACCATCTGATGCCAGCATAGCGTTCCCTCATTGGACACAGTGCTTGAAGCCCGAAGGCCTCGGCATCTTGTATTTTACTGGGTTTTTTCTTTTACTTTGTTCTGTCTTTTTTTCTCCTTCTTCTTTTCCCTTTCAGTTATCTGTTGTTGATTTTTCTCTCTTCTTCTTTTTTAAATGTGAGGGAGAAGATATCAAAGCTGCTGTCCAAGTTGGAGGCAGTTGCAAAAGAACTGGGGGGGGGGGTCCATCAGTGGCACAAAAAGGCCACAATGCCTGCTGGCTCACATACCCACCCTCCATGGAGTACTTCTGAAGAATGTCCAGTCTGCGGTGCGGGGTGCACCCACACACCTGAAGCGGAGCAGTCAGGGACACTGCTTCAAGAAGAAGAGAAAGTTACCCCTGGTTTCTCTGACAATAAAATCTCACTGTGTTTGCCCATCCCATATTGGCCCTGGTACCCCAGATTCTACAGCCTGTGGAGCCAGCCCTGTCTGCACCGGGCAGCAGAGATTGAGGCTCAAAGGTCACTTACATCAAACTGTGGAAGCTGACTAGCGTACTGCAGCAGGGCGGTGCTGGTCCTCATGGCCCTTGCTCTCTCCCTGGGGTTTCTGGAGTGGATCCAGATGCTGATGTGCTGTCGGAGAAGGAGGTGGGTTATGGTAACAGAGCAGGTGCACGTTTACCTCCCCTTCACAGACAGTCACGCAAAGCCAGACTGGAAGGCCCAGCTCCGTCCATCTGTCCCTGGAAGGAGGACAGAACTGCCAGGCCCTGCCAGCCCCAGCCCAAGTGATCCCAGGGGGTCCCATCTCTTGTTTGCACCCCTCATGGGTTTTGAATATAATTCCCCCATGGCCCAGCCCAGCTCTACCAGACTCACCTCCAAGGTGTGCTGGAGGCAGTCGGCATTTGGGGATGCTGACAAGAGACTCCTCAGCATCTCATCCAGCTTCATCTCCAAGGTCCTGAACTGAGCCTGGAAATGGGACAGAGAGTCAGGGGGTCAGCAGTCTCATGTGAGTGTGGTACCTTGCCATGGGGCGTATGGGAAGTTTCTGGTGCCCAGCAAGGGAGGATACAGCCAAGCTACCATGGGTGGGAATCCTACTGTGGGCAGACTCAAAGCTGCAAAGCACAGAAAGTACAAGGAAGGAAGGAAGGATGTCCCACAAAGGAAGGGCCATTCCAGACCCGGGCTCCCCCACCTCCATCTGATCTCACCCACCTGACCCCCATCTCAAGAGTTCCACTGAAAGGATGGAGCAGGGGCTAGACCCCAATCTTGCCCCATCACGGAGCCAGGAACTAGGGACTACCTCTATGTAGGGATTGTTGATCGTGTCGATGGTGAAGATCCTAGACAGGCTGGCTCTCAGGAGGCGTGATTCCAGCTCTTTCTCCAGGGCTGGGCGCAGTTTGCTGGGAGCAGAGAGAAGCTGACATTAGCCTTTCCTGAGGGGCTGGGAGAGGGACTGACATGGGCCTGAAACTAAGAGGAATGAGACATACATGGGAACCATGGAAGCTGCACACGAGGCAGGCAGGGCTTTGACTGATGTCACCCAGAAAGTTCCTGAAAGTCTGGGACGCTGCGCGTTCCCCTGCTGTCCCGCAGGGACCTGCTGACCTCCCATACTCCTGGAAGTGCCCCTTTGTCCATTCCAGCACAGCTGGTGGCCCAGATATCCCAACTGAAAGAGGAGGGAGGGACCATCCCCACCAAAGGAGGGAGCAACCATGGCTGGGGATGGCTGGCTTTGTCTGGTGGAGCAAGGCCTGGGTGAGCTCAGCAGGGGCCCTGATACCTGAGGTTGGCCACGGCCACCAGGGCACAGGAGAGGACGGAGCTGGGCCCATAGTTCATGGGCAGCGCCTCCAGCAGCTCCTGGGAAAGCCAGAGGAGACAAAGTCGTGTGAAATTCAGGACCAGGGAGGAGGCTGCCCTGTGCCCAGACATTGAGAGTGGGATCTCACAGCAAAGCAAGGCTCTGATCTCCCAATGCACCCCTTGCCTTCAAACTTATTGCTCCCTGCCACCCCTTAAAAGCACCCATCTCCTCCCCAACATCATCTGCCCCCCCACCCCACCCCATCAATTCCCACTGGCCCTTACCTATTCCACCCAGAATATCCCTTCTGCTCCTGCCCAGTTCTCCACCTCAGGATCCTTCCTCCTTGCTACCACCCACACCTCTGATCTACCCCCAGAAGAGGAAAGCCCCATTCTCTGCCTAGGTTTACCACCCTCCAGGCTGGCACCCAGGGCCATGTCTCACTCACAGCGATTTTCTCCACCATGGTCACTTTGGAGCCAGGGGGATCCAGGGTGTCCCTCCCCATCTTCTGTGCATACACGCACTTGGGTGGGATGGTGTGCAGGAACCAGATGTTCTTTACTGTAGCCTGAACCCCATGAGGTGAGAATAGAAAGCCTGTTAGCCTGAGATCCATGGGCTACCCAACCCTGCTCCTGGGCCCTGGCCCTTCGGAGGAAGGATGAAACACCCCCCACTCCCCGCAAGTGCCTCTTCCAGTAAAGACAGTCAGGCCTTCGGATAGGGCTTGTGGGGTGAGGTGACCCTAGATGCTGTGAGACTGTGAAAAAGAAAGACATTCTTGGGTTTTTTTCCTGTGTGGTATGCACAGCTCACTTTCTCCATATGTTACTCATGTGTGTGATGTAATCCAAGTATGTGATCATTTCAGTGTTGTCTAGCAGCTGGATGGGCCTTCCACAGACACAGGTACCCAGACCCAGCCAGGACTGTACAACTGGAGAATATCTTATATTTATATCTTATTATGTATTGTGTATTGTTATTATTTTATGTGAACTTGGGATTTCCTTCATGTGAACTGGAGATTTGATTGTATGCGAACTGGGATTTGATGTGTATACTGAATTGAATTGCAGCATGTTATTATTAATGAACTTGTATCATTCAGTGACTAGGTCTGCTGTCAGTCAGCTATCACCATTACTTTGTATTGTTTACTAAGATGCCCTGTAAGTAATCTAGTGGTTAATGTCTCTGCTTTACATGTGGAAAGTTCTGGGTTCAAACCCCAGGGGGTGGGGTTGGGTTGGGTTGGATTGGATGGGATGGGATGATCTGATGAGGTCCTTTCCAACTCTATGATTCTTTTCTAACTACCTTTGGGAAACTTCTCCATTGTAACCAAAGTAACCATTATACCGGCAGTGGAACCAAGAGCCCTGTGGGACTCGTATGGCACAGTAACTTTATACTGTATTCAAAACCTCATTTTTAGAGCCCTACAAATCTGTGGATGTCTGCATTATAGCTCTGGATCTCTGCACCCATGGAAACAATGCAGATATCTGCAAACCATTTCTTGTGGATGCAGATCAGATACAGATCCACATATCTTTGTCTGCACAGAGTTAGAGCCCTGCAGAAAAGTGGATATCCACATCTGTGCCTGGAGCACAGATATCTGCAGATGATTTATTGCGGATGCAGTTTGGATGTGTATCAACACGTTTGTATCTGTGCAGGGCTCTACTCATTTTGCATCTTGTACTTTGTATCTCTATTATGTTTGATGAAACTCCATTTTAACTTTGTAACTCCATTTTGAATCTTGTACTCTGTATGGTCAATGATGTTTGATGAAGCTTCATTTAGACTTGTGTGTGTGTAATTCATCTGGATGTGTGAATAAGATGCGTGAATGGGAGTGTGTGTGTGATGGAAATAGAACAGGCACCAGCCTGGCCTGGTGAAAACTACCAGCACCACTTTGATGGATGAAGAATTAAAGAAGAATGGAGACAAGCCCCTGGCAAAGCGAGAAAAGTCCACCCAAGAAAGTAAAGAACAAATCCAACTGAAGTCCAATCAAGGATGTGATGAAAGTCATGTTTGCCATTGACTGATGATGTGGGCAGGGGTGTCGCTGGCGCTGGGCACCCCACGGCATGTGCCCTGTGTAGAGTTTTAAGGGGAATTATAATCCAATAAGGAGGACAACATATTCCCAGCTGTATCAGAAGTCTTTATAGAAGAGAACTGAGAGAGAAGGAGAAGACAGACAGGTTTTCCTCGCACCTAAACGACTCTCCCATTTATCACTATGACAACCCCAATGATCCTAGATAGTCCAAAACACCACATATTCCTCCCCCTCTAATGAACACCCCCCCCACCGAATAAAACCCTCCCCCCCCAGAAAGAATAAGAACTAAACTAGGAGATGAGGGTAGACTGCCCCACCTCCGGCGAACCCCCGGGGAATTATTCTGCCCCGTGATGAGGGGGTCACCACTAGCTAAAGATCCAGCCGATTAGGAGGCCTTCTGTCACGAGGTGGATTACGGCGAACTTCTGGTATGCCCACCCCACAAGGTGGTATTGGTGGTGGTGGGATCACAGGTACTGAGGAAGTCGCCGGAACCAGAGAGGATGTTGTGTCCGGTTGGTTCAGGGAGGCTGAAGGCGTTGAAGGGGTGGCTGGAGCAGGAGAGACAGAAACAGTCGTTTCATGCTCTGATGTTGTATCATCAGAAAGGGTGAAGTCAGATATGTCTGCTGGAGATGCATCTTCTGGGTGGATATGATAGAGAAGCAGCTGATCTACATGCCGTCGCCAAACTAGGCCACTCGCTGTCTGGACAGAGTAGGAAACAGGTCCTGTCTGGGCAATGACCGTTGCTGGGACCCATTTAGCTCCTGAAGCGTAGTTTCGAGCAAGAACTGGCTGTCCAATACTGAAGGTCCGGCCCTTTGTTCTTGGTGAACGTCTGCTGACCTGGTCCTGCTGTTGGCGTTGAACCACTTGCCGTGTGTCTCGTGGTTTCAACAAATCAAAGCAAGAGCGCAACTGCCGTCCCATCATAAGAAAAGCTGGAGATGCCTTAGTTGTAGCCTGTGGAGTATTTCTGTAGGACAACAAGAAGTTGTCCAGACGCTTATGAAGAGGAGAACGTCCCTTTGCGGATTTTAGAGCTTGCTTCATAGTCTGTACAAATCTTTCAGCAAGTCCATTGGTGGAAGGATGATACGGTGCTGACCTGATATGATGTATTCCATTGGCCTTCATAAAAGTTTCAAAATCCTGAGAAATGAATTGTGGTCCATTGTCGCTCACCAGCTGTTCTGGAAGACCGTAACGACTAAAAAAGCCACGCAGGGTCTGAATAGTGGCTTCTGTAGTAGTGGACCGCATTACAGAGACTTCTGGCCATTTGGAATGGGCATCCACAGCAATCAGAAACATACATCCTTCAAACGGGCCAGTAAAATCAACATGGATACGTTGCCATGGCCTTTCAGGCCAATCCCATGGGTGAAGAGGTGCCAACTGCGGTGTGTTCCGGACGCTCTGGCACGAGGTACAAGCTCTAGCCGTTTCTTCAATGGCCCTGTCTAAGCCCGGCCACCAGAAATAGCTCCGTGCAATTTCTTTCATGCGCACTATGCCGCAGTGACTTGAATGGAGCTGTTCCAACAAACGTGGTCTTAATGAAGGTGGGATAATAACACGCATACCCCACAACAAACACCCGGATTGGGTTGATAACTCTGTCCTCCTAGACACATAGGGGCGGAGGTCAGGAGAGACCTGAGAGTCAGGTAAGAATGTTCCATGCATCACGAAATCCATAACTCGTGAGAGTACTGGGTCAACCCGTGTTGCTTTCTTCACTTGAGTAGCCGTGACAGGTGTGTTTTCCACCTGTTCAAAGTAAAAGATTCCTTCCTGGCCCTGATCCTGCGGGTGTGCCGGTAAGGGTAGCCTTGAAAGGCCATCAGCATTGCAATGCAAAGAGGATTGCCTGTACTTGATTTCATATGTGTATCCAGAAAGTATCAATGCCCATC
>ML682102.1:0-18483 GCA_007922195.1 Podocnemis expansa
GGCTCCTGGGCTATGTTACTCTGGGGTTTTGTTCAGGCAGTTTTTCAACCCAGAAATAAGAGTCTGATGCACCCACTTCTGGGGTGGAATGTGGCAGATATTTAACAGCACGCAGCTGACCTACAGTACAGAGATTAGAATAAGACAAGAAGTAGAATTTATTTTGAAACAAGGTGTTCATGTCATGTAAAAAAATAAAAACAAACAAACAAAAAACAGAACACCTTATCCTGTGAACAGTAAAGTGTGATTCATTTTACCCAGTTACAATTTAACCATGATATGGGGTTTAAAAACTGTCATATAAAGTTTTGACAAAATAATCAGGATCTCATTTTCACATCACATCTCAAAGACATTCTGATGAAGCACTTGAATTACTATGGGTAGTTGGCCTGTGGACTGATAGACAAACAAGGATCATCAAGAAAATAAATCTGACACCTCAGACAGATGTTCCTTCTTTCTTTAGACCATACCAAAATTGATGAACACAGGTAGCTGGGAAGATGTCATAAACTCAAGCCATTGCAATGTGTTTGACGGAGTAACACACCTCATTCAGCCCTAGACAGAACTTCTGATCTTGCTGATTCCTGCGTCTTTGCAGAGAGTATTCTTCTCTCTCCACATAACCCTTTTCCACATGAGCTTCTCTGCTAGCTAGCCATCCGTCACAGACATTGAGATGATATCAGACCCTCTGGAGATCTAGCCATTATCCTTGGTTTTCTTACTAACTACAATTATTAAATATACACAAGAACATTGAGCAGCCAATTCCTCTCTCGTACAGTAGGGAGCCCTGGGAGTTCCCCTAACCCTTTGGGAAGGACCGTTAATTTCTATTTTTAATTACCACTGGAAAAGAACACAGAAAAGCAGAAATGAAAAGGGAGGCATTGTCTGGTGTCTCCTGTCTGCAGCCTAGGAACCTGGCTGGGATTTGTTGGAGATATATTATATACTTTTTTTTTCAGTTCTACCTGGGCACTTGCCTTTTGCTGGCTCTTAGCCTGGAATGTTATTGCAGGGGCTGGTGTAATGAAGGTGTGAGACACACCTGCCTGATGGGGATTCCCAGAGAGGACACTTTCGTCTCTGAATTCACAGATCTCCCATTGCTTGTTGTAAAGCACACTGCTCCACAAATATAGCGTACGGTAAGCAGGATGGTTTAAATATAGGAGAAAACAGCTATGGTCCTTTCATCTCTGCACAACCTTTAATCACCCCTGGGCAATTTCCATAGGTGATGAGTTTGCTCTGGTATTCATGGCCACAAAGCCCTTCTTGCCAATTTTCCAGTTTTATCTGCCTTCCCTTCCCTGCCACAACCTGATGCCCCTGGGAGCAGGAACTAAGGAAAGAGCTCTGGAGTCAGCTCTGTGTCAATGCACACACTCACTTCATCCCCTTCCTTCAGACCTTCAGCCGTTATCAGGTGGTGGAATGGCGGGGCTGTTACCTCACCTGTTTCTGCCAGAAACTTTCATATAATCACTCAGGGGGAGGTAGACACTTGGCATGAAAAATTTCAGGATGCTCAGTTCAAGTATGGAAACCTTGTAAGCCCCCAAGAATGTGGTTGTGTAAAGGGCAAAGACAGCCTTCAGTAATGGGGGTGACACAAGCACTGTCTTCAGTGGCCACACCTGGCTGGAAACTGAGCTTTTTGCCCCAAAAATATTTGTGGCAAGGTGTTCCGCATGCCATATATGTATTATGGACAGGATTTTCTCATATCAGTTTTATATTTTCTAACTTAGCTATCACCACTCAGGGGGATGGGTTACCTATATCTGTGAGATATTGCCTCCTATTACCATGAGTGCTAATGCAGAGCTGCTGTGTTTTAAATGCAGGAGTGGCTCTCAGACGTGTCTTCCAGAAAAGCACACTGTCTTGATATAAAGACACGAGAAGATGGAAAACCCACCACATTACTTCACAAATTGTTCCAACTGCTTATCACAATCAATGTTAAACATTTCATCCATATTTCCAATTTAAGTTTGTCTGACTTCAGCTTCCAAATAATTTTACTCTGCCATTCTCTGCTTAATTTAAGAATCCATTATTACCCATAATGCTTTTCTCCCCATGAAAATATTTGTACAGATATCCTCATTGTCCTGTTAGTAGTATTAACATTTTAGTCTCTAAAATTTTTTTTCAATTCTTTGGATCACTTTTGCAGGTTTTTTTTTTTTTTTTTGCACTTTTTCAATCTTGCTTTTGAAATCTGGAAACTAGACTAGTACCCAATAGTCCAGTTTCAGTTTCACCAATGCCATGTAGAGAGAGAATTTCATTGCTTTCTTCCAACTCACTGCTCCCATTTCTCCATCCAAAGATCATATTAGCCTTTTTGATCATGGCATTACATGAGGAGCTCACAATCATTTGACTCTTCCCTCTGACCTCTTACATTCTTCTTAAAGCTGCTGGTTTCCTCCACACAGTTCCCTATTCTGTAGTTTGGGTCTGCATTCCTTCTGAGATGACCACTTTACCATTCATTATATCAAAATATTTTGTTTCCATGAGCCCAGATTACAAAGCAATCCAGATCCACCTGCATGCCTGCTTTGTCTTCATCTCTTTAACTCTGTGTTGGGCAATAATACTGAGAGGTGGACGGTGTGGAGGTGGTGAGCCAATCTTACTTTTGAAAGGGAGTGGAGAAGTTGGCAGGGGGCATCGGAGAGCCAGTGGGGAGGGCAGCATCATTGTTGGTGTAATGTCAAAAACCATGTGTGCATAGATTTTGTTAATTGGTTTGCTCTGAGCATGCTCACATCAGCTGAGCAAGCTCTGTGAAATTTTCTAGAGTAGACTGTAAAATATACTTTTTGTGTGTGTGAATATTTTCCCTACCAAATCAAATACATCAGAAACCAAAGATGGTTGCCTTTTTGTTGTTCCTTTCATCAACCAAACTTGTACTCCCATTGAGAATATTACTGGATTTATTAGACAAGGTCTGTTTCCCATTAATGCTTTAGATCATCACTAATAGAATTTCTTTAAATTTATTTTGACTTAACACTCTAACAGCTTTTCCATCCCCCCCCCAGCATTGATGTGAAATTAACCAACCTAGAGTTTAATGGGTCATCCCGCTTGCTCTTTTGGAATATTTGCAATCTGTTAGCGCTGTGCCAGACTTCTGGCTTTCCACAGTATTTAAACATTTATTACCACTGTACAAAAGTGGTCCTGAGGATCTATCTCCTCAATCACCTCTTTTACTCATTGCTGCAAATTATCCATGCCTGTTCATTAAAACATTCTATTCTCTTGTAAATTCTTTCTAACTTCATCCTTGGTAACCAATGGAGTAAAAAGCTTTTCATAAATTCATGTGGCAAGAGTAAATCAAACTGTTTCCTTTCAAATACAGAACAGAAATAGTATTTGAATGCATCTATTTTTCCTACAACATTAATGAGTTTTCATTCTCTCTGGTAAATGTCCTGATGAAATTATGAAATAAAAGTTACTGGAATATATATTTTAAATTCCCTATATATTTTAAATTCCCTAAGTATTCTAAAAGCACACTGTACTTTAATAGGTATACAACAATTTTCTCTAACAGGTACAAACAAAATAACTTCTAGCATGAATATGTTATGAGTGCCATCCAGTCATGATTTTAAAATTTTCTTTGTGTGTTATTTCTAGCCCAGATTTTTCTACCTTCAACTTCCTGATCTATGATGGAGAGTCCTCCACTGTGTCACTAGACAGGTCTCCATTGAGCTCAGTCTGAGGGACGGGGTACCAGGAGAAAACTTTAGGTCCTTTTATGAATAAAGAGCTGGAGCAACCTGTCCTGGATCACTTTTGTCCTCACCCCATAGATGATTGGATTTAGCATGGGGGCAACCAGCATGTAAACACTGGCAGTTATGACATGAAAATGCAGGGGCACATTGCGACCAAACCGATAAGTGAGGGAGGAAAAGAGAGCTGGAAAGTAAAAGGCTAAGATGACACAGAGATGGGAGCCACATGTACCAAAAGTCTTGAGCCGAGCATCCTTTGTGGGGAGACTGAAGATGGCCCTGAGGATCTGAGTATAAGACAAGGTGATAAAACTCACATCTGGGACATTCACTAAAAGTAACACCGAGAGCCCATAGTAGTTGCTGATACGGATGTCGGCACAGGCCAATTTCACCACAGCTAGGTGCTCACAGTACGTGTGGGCGATGACATTAGTTCTGCAGTAGGGCCACCTCCATGCAAGGAAGGGATAGGGCAATGTGAGCAGGCCGCCCCGGAGTAGCACAGCCAGGCCAATCTTGATGACAACAGAGTTTGTCAGGATGGTGGAATGTCTCAGTGGCTCACAGATGGCCACGTAGCGATCAAATGCGAGGGCCACAAGGATCCCAGATTCTGTCACAGTGAAGCAGTAAATGAAGTAGAGCTGGGTGAGGCAGGCACTGAAAGGTATCTCCCGTGAACTGAACCAGAAGATGCTCAGCATTTTGGGCAGAGTGGTTGTAGACAGTACCAGGTCAACGACAGCCAGCATGCAGAGGAAATAGTACATGGGCGAGTGGAGGCTTGTCTCCGTTCTAATAATAAAGAGGATGGTGAAGTTCCCCAAAATAGCTATGATGTAAATAGCACAGAAGGGGATGGAGATCCAGACATGTGCTGCCTCCAGCCCAGGAATGCCCAGCAGGATGAATGTGGAGGGGTTGGTGAAGTGGGTTGTGTTGGAATCTGACATTACGTAGCAGAGAGGGCATCCAAGTCTAAAGCAGAACCGTGTCTCCTGCATATAGCATAGGTTCCCTGTAGCTCCTTGTGTGCCCAGGATCTAGGGTGATGGTCATGGTACAAATGCCTGTACAGAATGATAGTGTTAAAAAGGGTGTCACAAGAATAAGGGGCATTTATTCTCATGGAGCAGTATGTTGCCATTTATTTTTATTTAAACTAAATGTAGTGATACTTTCCTACAACATCTGTGGAGTAAGCTCTGTGTGCCACATTCTTAGATTCAACAATTTTACCTCTGCTTGTCTTAGATCCAGGACTCACAAGGCACATAAAGATCAAGATAAAAAACACAGAAAATTAAAGGAAAAAGGTCTAATGTCTTTTATTGATTTTATGAATGTTATCAAGGAAGTTAGGAATCATATACAGTGTTAGAGGCTGAGACTTGTCTCATGGATTATATTTGAGCAGGGAGTGCTTCCTGCTGCAGTTTTCCCAAAAGAAGCTCTATTTTCCAAATCTTGGCACTCTTTCTTTATACTACAATCTGTGACTACATCTACTTCCTCTTGAAATGTATGAGAATGTCAGCTTCCGTTCTCCTTATAATACTTGAGTCCCTAAAAATAAATAAAAGCCAAGACAAGGAAAGCAGAGAGTCACTGGAATGAGATCTATTGTATTTTACCAATTTTATGAAAGTTACCAATGAAAATAGGAATGCCAGAGAATACAGAGTTCCTAGATATGGCCGTGTACCAGTTGAAGTTTCAGAGAGTCTTACCTTAGGTACTCGCTTTAATCTATTTTCAGTGAATGATGTGGTCTCCTATGGCACCTTAGCAACTTAGATGCTGTGTCTAGTTCCTTTTAGTCTCATAAGAAGCCAACATTATCTCTGCCCTGTGGCATATGTCCGTTAGAGAGAAATATACTTCCACATAATTCTCAATAACTATTATTAATCTTCCTGTGTTTTTTTTTCCCTACACACTTACCCCTTGCTACATCTTTGCTCCATAATCTTGTGGCATCAGGTAATCTTGCATTTATGTACCAGGAAATAAACCTTTTAAAATGAAGAGGACTGGACAACTTTCACCAATCAGTGAAAGAGGTGGCTGAGGAGATTTTCCAGCCCAATTACACGCATTTCAAATTGAACTATTAGGGAAATTCCAGAACCCTTGGAGACAGCTAATAGATGGCCAGCAATCCAAAGTGGTCAGTGGGATGAGCCAGGCTACTATTCACGTAACATCAATTGTAGGCAAAATGGAAGAACATCAGACATGGAATTAAAATTAAATAAAGAAAAAAAAAAGAAAAAAAAAGGCATAAGAATATAATTAATTCCAGTCAATGATTTTACAGAACAGAGGTCTTGTCGAAGAGACCAGATTTCATTCTTTAACAGAAAGAGAGGTTTTGTTGATCAAAAAAACCCAGACATATCCAATAGGCTTCAGTCGACCTGAGGTATTCAAAATAGCAGGGAAAAGCATTCAGATAAAGATTCACATTACACACCAACAATAGAGCACATGTTAAATGGACTAAAACTGGCTAATGGAACCATCTCAGAAAACAGTTGTGAATTAGCAATCGTCAGGGAAAGGGGTTGTATCTAGTACCGTTGTGCAAGAGTCAGTTCTAGGACTAATGTTATTCAAGATTTTCATCAGTGATCTGGAAATAGACAAAAAATCAAAGGGGAAACTTGCAGAGGACAGAAAGCTTGGCTGTGTGGTTAAGGTGCTAAAGTCAGGGCAGACATAGGTTAATATAGAAACGATGAGTAGAAATGCCAAGGTTCTCGCCCAAGGCCTACCAAAGTAATCAAAATCAGTGTCTGAGTGTTTGTGAATGTACAGTGGTCCTGAATTTAATGTACTGACAAGTGACTGGTTCTGAAAGTTCAACTTCACTTAAACTGTCAAGAAATAAGTAAGATTGCAACAATAAGTATGAAAAACAGAAACATATTTGAGAGCTCATGGGTGTTGGGTCAGCTTAGCACCAAGGCGATAAAGGTAATGTTTTGCTCGAACCACAGAGTGATGTTTCAGCAAAACCTAAGGGTAATCTTTCCATCAAACATGACACCTTTATGGTTGGAGATGTCCATTGATGCATGGATGTATCAAATAGATGGGTGCCATCATAAAAGGGGTACATGGACCAATATGGTAAATTTGGATCCTGAAGGGTCCAAGTCAGTAGGTACAAGTAGGGTATAAGAAAAAAAGCCCTGGAGACCAGACTATGTGCAGCCAAATGGGGTGACAGGGAGTCCTGCTGTCAGTTGAGCTTTTCTGTTGCCCTGAGAGTACAAATGCTGCCAACATGTCTGATGAAATAGATTGTTTGCTATAATGCTACACTGGAATTAAACATAGCCTACCACCTTCATTTCTACAAGGATCCATGGTTGAATTGATTTCCTCAGTAGTGAGTGTTGACTCAGTTCACCACTTGCAGACAGGGTATACCGAGGCTCCAAATCACTGAACTAACTGAGTTCCCACTACAGATTTGAGCCAAAGATGAACCAAAGCATTAAGAAAAGGAACCCCTCAGTTTAGGATCACCAGGCTAACTCAGTTCCTGCTTAAGATCCAAGCCAGGCTCCAGATCTCTGTCCTAACAGAGTCCCCACTTAGAGATGAGAGCCAGGGGTAATCACAAGGAACAAACCTTCAAAGATTAACATAGACATTCACACACACAGCCAAACTGATATCAGTGCCGGACACAGAACAACACTGATAAGAACACATTGCACCCGATGCTCCTGACCACAGTCCACCCAGCATACCACCATTTTAATACAGCCATATACAAAACCTCCATCTGAGAGGGCATTGTGCAGGCCCAATCTACAGACAAGGCACTGTACAGTGGAAACAGTGGCCCTGAAAAGGATTTATAGATCATAGTTGGTGACCAACTCACTGTTGTCAACTAGTGATTCTGTGGAAATGAGTTGATATGATCCTTGGAAAAATAAGTGGGAATAGTAAGTGGAATGATAAAGACTTAAAGAGTTTAATCTGGGGGTCATGGTGGATGGAAAGCTAGATATGAGTCAGCAGTGTGCTCTTGCTGCCAAAAAGGCCAATGGCATACTGGGCTGCATCAAAAGAAGTATTACCAGCAGATCAAGGGATGTGATCATCCCCCTCTATTCTGCACTGGTAAGGCCACATCTAGAATATTGTGTTCAGTTTTGGGCTCCCCACTACAAAAAGGACAGGGATATGCTAGAAAGAGTTCAGAGGAGGGCAACCAAAATGATAAAAGGGCTGGAGCACAAGCCCTGTGAGGAAAGACTGAAAGCATTAGGCTTATTTAGTCTGCAGAAGAGAAGCTTGAGGGGGGATTTGATAGCAACCTTCAACTTCTTGAAGGGATGCTCTAAGGAAGATGGAGCTCAACTGTTCTCGGTAATAACAGAGGACAGAATGAGGAGCAATGGTTTCAAGCTGCGGTTAGGGAGGTCAAGGCTGGATATTAGAAAAAACGTCTTTACTAGGAGATTGGTGAAGCCTTGGAATGAGCTGCCGAGGGAGGTGGTGGAATCTCCATCTTTGGAGGTGTTTGAGGCCCGGCTGGACAAAACCATGACTGGGATGGTTTAGTGGGAGTGGTCCTGCCTCTGGCAGGGGGTTGGACTAGATGACCTATGAGGTCCCTTCCAAACCTATGATTCTATGATTCTATAATCTATTTCTCTTACCAAAAGAAAAATTAAAATGACCTTTACTTGTATAATTACTTGTGTGGAAGGAAAACCAGTATGAATAAGAAGCTCTTTAATGAAGTAGTGAATGACAGATCAGCACCCTTTGACTTGAAGCCAAAGTCATACAAACTCCAACTGATAATATGGACAACATTTTTAACACAGGGGGAGAATAATGCTTGGAAAAAAATGTGAAGGGACTTGCTAGAGTCTCTAACTTTTCATGTCCTCACTTTAAAATAGTGTGTTTTCTGTAAAATATGTGTGAGAGCTAGTCTACACATAAAACACTACAACTACTCTGCTGTAGCAGTTCAGTGTAGACATTACCTAGGCCAAGGGGAGGGATTCCCTCATCAGAATAGCTCTTCAGTTTCCTGAGAGGTGGTAGAACTGAAGAGCTCTTCCATTGCTCTCATGCTGCCAACATGTTTTCTACACTGGGGATTAAGATGTTATAAGTATGTTACTTGGGGTTTGGATTTCTTTGGTGTTCAGAAAAATAAATGATATGTTGGGTTGTTTTAAGGAGGCATAGCATGCAAAGCATGGCAGGGCATAACACCATTTTACTAGGCACTGGTTAGGACTCAGTTAGACAATTATTCCTAGTTCTGGTTACCAATGTGTGGAAAGGATGTGAGAAGACTGCTAAGGATGCATAGATGAAAGATAGAGACTCCCAGGAAGATGGAATCAAGCCATACTAGCAAGGGCTGAGGGAACTTAATATGTTTAACTGGGAAAAAGTCAAGATATAGTATAAACATAAAATAAGATGGGAAAAAGATGTTTTCTCATGCTACAGCAGGAAAACAAGGAACAATGGAAATTTAGATGAAACTTCAGGAATAAATAAATAAATAAATTGTTGTCTCGTAACAGCAGCAGGAAAATAGAACAGACTGAAGTGGAAGGTCCTGAAAGCTCCTTCTCGAGTGGTTTTCAAAAGGAATTGGATAGTCACTCATCTTGAATATCTAGATGCAGCAAATCCTGAATGCTGGTCATTGGCCATACTACAATGCCTTGAATGGTTCTTTCTATGCCTGCAGTTTGGAACCTTTATGATGGAAAATTCCAGTGCTTATCAGCGCTTGCTGGGCTTAACAGAGTGGTAACTGGGTTAAATTTAATGGCCTGGACTATACAGCAGGTCAGAAGAGATCATCAAAATGGTCCCTTCTGGACTTAAGTCCTTTGCATCTATCACAACTGAAAGTAGATCAGGACTGATCAGAAATTGAATATTAGAATTGAAAGTAGATCAGGAATTGAATATTCCCACATGAGGAAGGAAATATTCAATGAAATTGAAAGTCTGAAAATCTAAAATTGATAAATAATTGTGTATAATACAGATTTGGCCTGGAACTCATTGCCACAAATGTTAGGGGAGCAAAGATTTTAGCTGAATGGGATTCTTACCTGGTTTGAACATCGTAGATGCTGCTGCTGGCACCCCTACATGTAAAGGCTGTCAAACCTTGCCATCTGTAGGACGTCATTGTCTGGTACTTCCATTTTTGCTATACTTGAATCTTTCAGCCTGAAGCTTCCTGTGCCATTTGTCTTCCCCCTTCTAAGTGATTATTTGATAGTTTCACGCGGGTAAAAGATCTCAAGGCAGAACTGTGTTTATCTGTTTCAGAAAAAAAAAGAAAAGAAAGCGAGGAGTCCACTGGCACCTAAAAGGCTAACATATTCTTTTGAGCACAAGGTTTCATGGGTTAAAATCTGCTTTGTCAGACGCATGAAGTGGAAACTTCAGTCTGTTAGGTATATACTAAATACTTGCAAAGAAAGTGTGAGTCACATTGTGATGTGGAAGGAAACAGTGTGGATGTGGACCACTCACAACAGTTGTTTGGAAGATGTGTGTTTTGAGGAGGGAAGGACACAAATCAAACATCAAGAAAGAGAACATTCAAAAACCAGTAGGAGAGCCATTCAATCTCTCTTGATAATTAGTCACAGTCTTGAAAGTTATCATTCTTCAGCAAAAAAAAAAAAAAAAAAAAAACATCAGAAACAGATTTTATCATGAAGTTTCAATGGTCGAATACACATATAAACCTGACACTCTCAGACTGGGTCTGTGGCCATCGCACTACAAGAAGTAATTTTCCCTCTTCTGCTGTGAATGGGTCACACCCACACTGCTTAATAGAACTTATTAGCAATCATCCTCCACATAGTAAAGTGACTCACCTTTCTTTGTATTTGTCTGTGCAGTATAGCTAACAAACCAAAGCTGTCTGCATCTGATGAAGTGGGTTTTAACCTGTAAAAGCTTATGGCTAAAGAAACTTTGCTACTCTTTAGGGTACCACAGGACTCCTCATTTGTTTAGCCAAAAACGAGTGGGGTGCCAGCCCCACGTCTCAATTAACACACAGGCCGCTGCAGGGTAAATGAAGGAGGTGAATGTGTGCATTAACACAGAGCTGTTGGATGAATTCTTTACTCAGCTCTTACTCTCAGGGCCATTAGCTGTGGGCCATAGCGACCTAGACAATTGCAAAAAGGCATTTTGTGCCTATTGATACCAGAGATTTTTAAGTGCTGTGCAGAATGGAAAGGGCCATAGATTTCTTCTCCATCCCCTCCTGCCCACCTTGAACTAGGTTTGTTGAGCAGCACATGGCATGGCAACTGATGAGGTACCTGTGAATTCTGGGAAGGAAGCGTCCACCCTCTGATGCCAATTCGGGGAGCTGTGTCTCACACTTCTGCCACACCAGCGCCTGCCGAGACCTGGGAGAGGGGAAGTGGCCTGGGCAGGATGGAAACAGGTTCATAATATAACTGTGGGCAATCCCAGTGGGGTTTCTCGGCTTTAGACAGGAGACACAAGCTAAAGTCTCTTTCCATGTCATATCTTTTGTGTTTTTTTATCATTTTACAGGAGTAAAAAATAATTAAGAGCTCTTCCCAAAGGGAGACGAGAACTCCTCGGCCATTTGCTGAGTCAGAAGGAATTGGCTGCTCAGGGTATTTGTGTATATTTAATGTTTATAGTCAATTAGTAAGAAAAACAAGGATAATAGTTATATCTTCAGAGGGTGCAATACTCTGACAATAGCTGGGATGGACAGATATCTGGAAGGCAGTCAGATCTACAGAAAGAAGACTGAGGAGATACACTATCATTTTCTGTAAAAATACAGGACTGTCACTAAGGATTTAGAGATCACACATTCTGTCTAGTGCCAGTTTGTTAGTCTGAATGTCCTGTTGTACTAAGTGAAACAACTTTCAGTTGTCTAAGCCTGTGATATCTCCCCAGTTACCTTTACCAACAAAATTTGACACCACTTTAAAAAAAATCTCAGAAGGGTCCAAATCCTTGCTGATTCTCAGTTTCCCCAGACACCAGCCTATCTGTCCTGTCAATACAACTTATCTGGGAGGCTGAACTCTCCCCATTGACTCTAGGCTCTGCCAGTCTGATGGTGCTGACTCCTGATTTCACCTCCGCCTACCCCCAGCCATTGGTGTTGGGAGCTGTCAGCCCAACACCCACTCAGTGTCACTGAGCAGCCACAGTCCCACACATGTGTCAGGAACATCTGAGACAGGAAGGGGGTGCGGCTGATATGCCAGGGCCTGACCCAAAAGTTGCCCAGCATGCAAGAAGGGTCAGATGAGGAGAAGGCAAAACCACTGAGAGTCAAATGACAGGCTGCTCCTCAGATCTGGTCCAGTGTGCTGCTGTGATCCCTCAGTCCCCACCCCTGAATGCAGAATCACTCTGTTGTGCCAAATGACCCCTCACAGCCGAGTCAGTCATCTCCAGCCTCTTGCATGCAATCAGTCCCAAGCAGTGGGTGTATCTCTTATGGCTACTTGAGGGACAGTCCCGAGGCAAGTGCAACCAGCCCCAGATACCTCACCAGGAGCCAATGTCTTACAGGGATCGGGACCCACTCCCAGTCACCATACACTCAAGTCCATCCATTTAACAAAGAAATGGATCATGCCCAGTTATCTTCACTTCCACCCTCTAAAGATCACACAGCTTTAGCTAAAATAACTAATAGTTTGCTTTCAGATTATGCTTCTAAATCAGAATATAGCCAGTCAAGGCAATATCACAATATAAATGAGTCAAGAGTGACCACAAGGAAATAAAAGGTAAAACATGCATATTAACCCTATATCTCTACATAAAGTGAAGTCATAGTCCAAGCTGATGCTCAAGATTTATGGCTGCCAGATTTTTGTATAGCCAGTCTCTGGCTGAGCCTAGGCAGAACCCAGATCTTCCTTGAAATGGTTTCATGATGGAGATTCACAGATAAAAATTCCCTAATCCTTCCAAGTGTGTCTCTTTTTTTCCAACCCCCTTCAACCTTTGCAATTCTGGGCCATGATGATCTCTTTCTCTGCTTGGAGACAGGGACCATATTTAGCATATCTTTGTTGCCTCCTCCAGGCACCTGTTTGCTCACAGCTATGGCTGTTTACATGGTTCTAGAAGAGAGTTCCCTTCTGTCTATCGCGTTTGAACCAAGGAAAACATTTTACATAACTGTGTACATACATGATGGTGTAGGAAACACAATACTATCCTAATCCTTTGGAATAGGTTGTGAGCATCCATAAAGAAAGCTTGCATGTAGTAATTGGAATCAGATAATGCAATCACAGTGCACAAGTGACCATAAAAATCCTATAGAGCATAAAGCAGGGGTACACAGATGTGCATCCCATCATAGCCCAGCATGGAGAGAAAGAAAGACATTGGATTGCACAGCCTAGGCTCCCCCTAGTTGTCATTTCCCAGCAGGTCAGTGATGTGGACAGAACAGAAAATGATGGAGAGTGAACAGTACTCATCCTCCAGTCCTGGCAGGCCCAGCAGGATGAAGGAGAAAGGGCAGAAGTTGCTCGTGTTGGAGGGAGATGACATGGGGAGAGACGGCAGGTGTGCTCAGCTGCACAAAGTCCCTGGCACCCTGCTAGAAAAAGGTAAGGGATGATCACAGGGACACGGGTACATGAAAGGGCTGCCTGTGCCCAGCATGAAAGCTAAGGCTATGTCTACACTGGACAATTTGTCTGGACTCAGAAAGCTTAGCTCAGACTAATTTGTAGCAGGTCTAACATTAGCCTTTCTCTAGTTAGAACTTTAAAAACAAAAGAAAGAAAAAAGTACAAAGTAGGCAAAGCTTAGTTTGGACTATTTAGTTTGAACAGTAAGTTCAAATAAGCACTTAGTTTGAATTTTAGTTCAAACTAGCACAATATAGTTATGTTAATTTGAACAAAAAAAGGTTTGAACTAAGCAGCTAGTTCGAACTAGCTGCTTTTTCTAGCTTTTTAGTTCAAACTAGTCACACTTTTTAGTTCAAACTAAAAAGTTAGTTCAAAACTAAACTGTCCGGTTATTTTGAACTAGAAAGCCACATTTAGTCGGAACTAGCCTGATCTATTTTGGAGTAAACTCAGACTTATTTAGTTTAGACTTGCAACCAGTAAACATAGCCTTGCTGGAGGTCACACGTTGTTGATAGCCAAGGGAAAAGCCACATTTCACCAACCAATCCACAGGCTCTCCACCTTCTCCTCCAGCTGGAGTCTGTCTCACTGCTTCAGCCATAGTCCTGCAACTAAAGAGTCCCATCACCTGCCTTCCTGCCTCCTTTCTTACCCAGTTTTTTTTCCTTCCCTGTGACTCATCCAGTCTCTGTGTTTTTTTGTTTTTTGTTTTTTGTTTTTTTTTCTGGGCTGGGAATTCTTTAGTATTTCTTTGATGATCCTGTAAGTGATCTAGGAAGGAGGGTCTTGCAACAGATCACCAGCCAACTTCCCATTCAGCTCAGTCTGATATCTATGGTACCAGAGCTGAAGCAGCCTCCCTGGATCTGTTTGATCCTCACTCAGCAGATGTTTGGATTTATCAAGAGGGTGGGAACAGATGGACACATTAGAAGATGTGGAATTGCAGGGCTAAGACAAGACTGAGATAGGAGCTGATGCTAGTAAAAGACTTGAGCAAGTCATCTATTGTGGGGAGGCTGAATATGTCCCTGATGATCTTACAAAGGAAAAATGGATAAAAAGATTCATCTGGGCCACTCATGAAGAATGCCTTCAGCAGATGATGTGAATGTTGGTGCAGGCCAGCTTCCCCACAGCTATGAGTTTATAATACACGCCTGTGGTGACATTGGTTCTGCAGTTGGGCTTGCACCCTTCCTTCGAGGCATGGGACAGTACAAGCAGCAGAATCAGCAGGCCACTCTTGGCTGCAGTGGGGTTTGTCAGGATGGTGGAATTACTTGGCATATGTGGAGCAGAAGAGGATGGAGAGTGAGACATGAGCTTTCTCAAGCCCAGGAGTGCCCAGCAGGATGACATAGGAGGAGTTGGTGACTTGGGTTGTGTTGAAATCCGACATGGCCTGGGGAGAAGGTGTTCAACTCTGAGGCAGACCAGTGTCTCATACACTGTAGTTTTCCCTGATTTCTTTTTTGTGTCCAGGACCTAGGGTGCTGCTCATAGTGCAAATGCCTGGATGAAGAGATTGCTTTAAAATAGGATGTTACATGCACAAGGAGTAGCTTTTCTCAGGGCCATGCATGATTTTTTTTTCCTCTTCTTTCTTTCTTTGAAGTAAATATAGTAATGCTATAACAGAACATCCCAGAGTTCAGCTGTAGTCAGTATGGTCTTTAGCTCAGCAAAGTTACCTCTTCACCTTTACAGGTCTTCTGCCTCCACAAACTTGAGGCATCCCATTTACTTTGGACTGCGTAGAGTTCCTTTTATTCTAATTAGCATGAATACATATCCTGTACCATGTGGTATGAGCACATGTTAGAAAGAAAGACATCCTTAGAAGATTTAGAAGAATTAAAATAATATGTATGTATGTATTTATTTATTTATTTATTTATGTACTTACATTTGTTTGTTTGTTTCTTTTGTTTCGTTTTCACCTGGTGGTGCAAATTTGTCATAATCTTAGGAGTCAGGTTATTCTTTAGTCACTTACTTACGTAGCCTTTTCATATGTCTAAGGCCTAAAATAGCTAAGCTACAATCTTGCAGGCCTCAGCCTCTAGATCTGACATTCCATCCCTGCTTACATAGGTATCTGCTACACAATTATCCTTCAAAACTGCTCATTTGCCTTATACTTCTATAAGATAAAACTGAACTATATATTTTTTCAGAGGTTATCTGTGACATTACCGCTTCAGTAATAACATAAGAAATGAAGGGTAAAATGAAATCATTGCCTAAAGGAGATTGGTCACTAGTGACAAATGCAGTAAAGGGGCATTTTAATTATTCACAGTAATAAATGGTAAAAAACTGAACCATTAATGGAACTTCCAACATTTCTGCTCAGTGCAATGAAACACAGACTGGAGAGTATGTGCTATAGAGTTTCCCATTTCACACAGTTGAATATGCATATCAGTTATTGTTCAGCTGTTTCGCTTGGAAGTCTTGATGCCCCATTTCCAAGAGAAACAGCTGAACAATAATCAATATTCAGATTCAATAGTATGTAAACTGGATTAAATCCTGACTATGGATTCTTCTCCTATTACAAAAGGTGATCTGACTTGATCTTCTTTTATGTGCTGTTTCCTGGTGTTTGAAATTTAACAATGGCTTTTATTTGCTTTTACAGTATGACCTGATCCCGTGACTTACACTCTCCTGAACTTATTTTCCTTCCATTCTGTAAGCCCCCATCTTCAAAGCATCTAACAAAGTGGGATTTTCTCCAACAAAAGCTCATGTGATAAATGAATGTGTTAGTCTTTAAGTGCCACAGGACTCCTTTCTTCTTATGCTATAGAGAGTTTCCCTTTCAGTTTTGAAGCTGCTCAGCAATGGATAGTGTAAAAACCCCTGTGTTTTCCAAATGTGTGCAATAGGAAAGATCCACAATAGACTGAATCTCTCAGAAAAGACCTATGTGTAATTGGCAGCAAGTCAGAGGGAAAGTTGTTCAATCCCACTAGTGGCCAAAGCAAAGATAGTGTGTTACAGGAGAGCTGGGTCTGCATACATGTTCATTTTTGGTCATTGAGTAAAAGATATAGCACGTATAAAGGGGACATCAGAGACAGGTTATGAGAATGGTGGAGGTTGCCACATTCAGAGAGACTGAAATGTATGGGAGCATTTATTTTAAAGAAGAGAGAATGTTATAGAAGGGAACCAAATAAAACAAGAAATGGATCACGTTCAAATGGAGAAAGAGAAAACAGTAAGAAACAGTAAATAAAGTAAGAAATGAACTGGTCCCAACCAAGAATATCAACAGATATGTTGTGTTGCAAATGGACTAACTCCCGAAAGCAGTGGAAAATTATCAACAATATTCACTGGAAGTAACATGGAAGACAGAAAACTGTCAACAAAAATGAGTAGTTCTTTAAGAAGAATTTTTAGATTTCCCAAAAGGTATACTTACACAACCTTGGAAGTGCACAACTATTACTGAAAACCTGATTCAGTATGAAGTGTTGGCAACGATGAGGGGTGGGAGGAGCAAAATATAACACATGGGAAATATTTAGCAAGTGATACAACGGCAAAGTTATGAAAATGGATAATGGAAATTAAAGATATGAATGTGAGGCTACAGATAACAAAAAGGAGAATACTAAGTAAATGAAGAACAAAAGAACCCTAGGAACAGGCAGGTACTTCTTATTTGAAAGAGAAATAAAGTTTGGTTGATTAAGGGAACCACACAGATGCAACAGGCTTCAGGTTTTCTGACACTTTTGATTTAGGAGAACAAAACTTTGATAGAAAAAGGAAAATAACACTGTACACCATAAATAGAGCATATCTTAAATGAAATAAAAATGGCTAAAGGACTGTTCTCAGAAAGCAGTTGTAAAAAGACTCAAAACTCTAAGGTCAGAAGGGATTCATAAGATCATGTAGTCTGACCTCCTATATAGTTCAGGCTACAAAACTTCACCCACCCACTTCTGCATTAAACCTTTATCCTATAACTGAGCTATTGAGGTCTCCATATCACTTTTGAAAGACTTTAAGATACAGAGAATGCACAAGAAGTGAGCCATGCCCCAGGCTACAAAGTAAGGCAAAAAACAAACAAACCAAAAACCTGAGTGCGCTAGCCAAAAATGCCTTGGGCAGAAATTCACTCCTGACCCTGAAAATGGTGATCAGTTAGACACTGAGCACATGCTTAAGTCTCACCAGCCAAGCATCCAAGAAATAATTCTCTGTAATAACTCATTGCCAGTGAACGGGTGTGTGTCGGGGGGGTGTTTATTGTTTTGCAGGGATCACTTCTAAGAAAGTTGCTATCCCACATTTTGATTAGTGTTCTTGAAATAAACCTATAATTTCAGACAAAAATGGTGGATGACACAAAATTTGGCTGATCAGTTGCTGAAAAAAGGGCAGGCATACAGCTAGATCTGGATTGTCTGGTAAACTGGGCCAATTGAAACAAAAAGTTTTAATACAGCCACTGCAAATCTATCATCTGAGAGCAAGGAATGCAGGCCTGACCTACAGAATAGGGGACTGTATAATGGAAGTCAGAGACCCTGAAAATGATTGAGGGATCATAGTAGACAGCCAACTCCTCATTAGCCCCTAGTGTGATGCTATGGCAAAAAGGGCGAATGCAATCCTAGGATATATAAATGCAAGCAGTGAGTGGGAGCAAAGGAACATGTTTTTTCTTTGTACGTTGCATTAGTGAAACTGCTGTTGGAATAATGCATCCAATTATAGTGTCCCCATTTCAAGAAGGATGTTGAGAAACTGTAGAGCATATATGTGTAACAAGAAGAATGTCAGGGAAAGTGGTGGCCATTTATAGAATGAAGGAAAAAAAATTAGCCACTGATGGTGAAGAAAAAGCTGAAGAACTCTATTATTATTACTATTATTACTATTATTATTATTATTATTGATGGCTATGGCAATAATAATAATAATAATAATAATAATAATAATAATAATAATAATAATAA
>ML682102.1:23058-93272 GCA_007922195.1 Podocnemis expansa
CTAGCATGTACCTTAACCTCATGATACAAGTTGTGCATGAGTGCAAATGAGACAAAAAAGGATAATCACAAAACTTAGTATAAAAACAGGGTGCTGATATTTTAAAATTTGAGCTCCCTACTGGAAATCTGAAGGAGAAACTGTCCATCTAATGAAGTTCAATCCATGACAGACCCATAGGACCCTAACAGTAGCTAAGAGAATGCAATTATGTCTGTACTGCCAACTGCTGGTGTGTGGGTAGATCTATGAAATGTGTAAATTGTGCCTTTCCTAACTGGTTTAGTAACTTTAATAAAAATCTATAAACAATTTTAGACCTTTTTATTTTTTCCCCCCTGTGACTGTCCGGGTTTCCTACCTTAACCCGTTAATGTTTCTGTGAGCGTTAGGTCTAAAACAAGCAGAGATAACACTGTGGACTTCAAACTGCTAACACCAGTGCAGATCCCATAAATGTTCTATAATATAACATAATATATTTAAATAAAAATTACAGTCTACATTTTTCTCCCCGAGAACAGCCACATCTTTTGCATGTAGTACTGCATTTTAACACTGTCTCCTCATCCAGGTATTTGAACTGTGACTATCGCCCTGGGTCATGGACATATAAAAGAAGTCAAAGGAAAATACACACATCCAAAAGACAAAGTTCTGCAATAGAGTCTGACACTTTTTTCCCTACGCCATGTCAGAGTCCAACATATCTGACTTCAAAAACCCCTCGTTTTTCATCCTCCTGGGCATTCCTGGACTTGAGGCAGCACATGTCTGGATCTCCATCCCCTTCTGCGCCATGTCCGTCATAGCCATCTTGGGGAACTTTACCATCTTGTTGATTGTGAGGATGGAGCCAAGCCTTCATGTGCCCATGTATTATTTCCTCTGCATGCTGGCTGTGATTGACCTGGTCCTTTCTATATCCACCATGCCCAAAATGCTGAGCATCTTCTGGTTCAAATCCAGGGAGATACATTTCAATGCCTGTCTTACCCAGCTCTTCTTCATTCACTCCTTTGGAATAATGGAGTCCGGGATCTTGGTGGCTCTGGCTTTCGATCGTTATGTGGCCATCTGTAATCCCCTGAGATATTCCATCATCCTGACAAGCCCGATTGTGGCCACAATCATCCTTGCTGTGGTATTGCGAGGTGTTCTGCTCATACTGCCTTTGCCCTTTCTGGCAAGGATGTGGCCGTACTGCAGAACCAATATCATCGCCCACACGTACTGTGAGAACATAGCTGTGGTGAAGCTGGCCTGCGCTGACACAAGCATCAGCAGCTACTATGGCCTCTTTGTGAGATCTTTTGTGACTGGTCCAGATTTGTCTTTTATCACCTTGTCCTACATTCAGATCCTAAGGGCCATCTTTAATCTCCCCACAAAGGAAGCCTGGCTCAAGACTTTTGGTACCTGCAGTTCCCACCTTTGTATCACTTTAGCCTTTTACATCCCACCTATATTCTCCACCCTCGTGCACCGATTTATCCCCAATGTGCCCCTCTACCTCCACATAAGCACTGTCAACCTGTATCTCTTGGTGCCCCCCATGCTAAATCCTGTCATTTATGGCATGAGGACCAAACAGATCCGGAAGAGGTTGCTCCAGGTGTTTCTTCATAAAAGGACCTAGTTTTTACTTCTTGTGCCTTGGCTTTCAGACCAACGATAGAAATCTGACTGGTGATCTGGTGCAGGGACTTTCCTTCCTACATCACTTACAATGTGGTCAAAAAAAAAAAAAAAGCCTTCTTTGCCCTTAAAACATGGTAACTAGATAAGTCAGAGAGAGAAGATGCTAGTGCAGGCATGAGATAGCAGCTGAGGGGACTCTTTATTTGCAGCAGGTAGCAGGAAATAAAAGTTTAGAGGAAAAAGGTTAGACACAATGGCCAGGAAAGAGACTAAAGGCCAGCCAAACAAATAAAAGCAGTGGGCCTTAGCAAGATAAACGGTCAGGTTGACCTCACAGAAACTGGCAAGAAGTAAAGCCAAACACATAAAAATGGGAAAATATGCCCAAACAGAGCATGTCCTGCAGGATGGTTCTGAGTCCATGCTGGGCATGGGCAGAGATTCAGTCCTGCTATCTAACAGGGTGGTCAGTGAGAGACTGGGACTAGCCATGTGAAGGTATAATGTAGGGCTGTTTAAAAGTGAATAGCACTGTAATGTAAAAATTTAGATTTTGTGTAGTAGAGAAAGGATTCCAAAAAGTTGTAAAGTCTCGCAGTTGTAAATACTGATCAGTAACAAACTATCTTGCTAAATTTTGGTTTTAAAAGCCAAACAGGGAAAAAAAAAAAAACAACCCACACTGAAAGCAATTGACAAGAATTAGTTATTATAATTGTGATGCATCAAGGACCAAAAGAATAATACTGTAACATCTTGAGCAATTTCCCAAGATTGTAAATACAGGGGAATGTATCTCCCATTTCTTTTTCAGAATTTATGAGTTAATTGATTAGCAAAGAAATTAAAAACTAGTGTGTTAATTTGTGTGACTGAGGACTAAATGTGTGTGGAGGTTAAAAGTGATAAGAGAATGCAAGGAGGGGAGATGTGAGCTAGCAAGAGAGTGAGAGAGACTGAGTGAATGAGCATGTGTGAATGAAAGCAATGCATGTGCTTTAGATTTTTTTTTTTTTGATCCTTGTATTTGCAATAAATGTGGCACAGTGCCTTATCTCCTCAAATAAGATTTCATTGCACATTTACTAAACCTAACACTTGGTCCCATTTCCCAAGTGAGCTGCTGTTGCCTGCACAGATCAAAGCAAAGCTGAGCACAGAGTTGTGTCTGAGCCATGGCAGCCAGCACCAGAGGTGTCGAGGAGCAGCCCAGGAAACTGGGCTGGAGGCAGGTTGGGCTGGGCTGGGTTGGGCTGACGGGGGCAGAGAGGCTGGACTGGGTTGAGCTGGGCTAGGTTGGAGCCAGGTGCAGGGAGTGGGTGGCTTGGCAGAGACGGGGCCCCTACACAGGGACTGACACAGGTAGCCCAACCAGCCAGGAGTCCAGACTGGGAAGGGCCTGATCTCTGTGGCAGAACAATATTTCAAACTGGACACTGGACCTCTGACAGGTTGCTATAATAATGGGATCATGGGCATGCATGCCTTGCTTCTCAAAGTCTGTTCCAACTTCTGGCATCAAATGAAGTGGGAATTCACTCATGAAGGCTCATGCCGTAAATTTGTTAGCATTTAAAAGAGCCACAGGGCTACTTGTTTGTTTTGCTGAACTACACTAACACGGCTGCCCATTTGAAACATAAAAAGTGTTATCTTTCTCTTCCTTTCTTCCATGTTCAAGAGGTGAACCTAGAGTTATGGTATCTTCCCTCTACCATGTAAGATCCTTGGAGGGAATGTGATTACCATCTTTCGCCCCCTTCCCAGCCATTGCCAAGTGCACAGTCAGTGACATTTTGTCACTGCTGTTATAAAATATAACCTGTGCTAAACTTAAATGCCTGTGCACCATTATCTAAACCTGTAAAGAACAAGCAGACCTGGGTATACTTATATTCACCACATAGTTATAAATATTCATTCGTTGGGTGTTAATGTAACCAGAAAATGCTCTTTGGGGAGTTGTCATGAAGGTCAGTTTGTTAATATTTTTAAGCATGCACAGATTGTTACATGCACGCCACTTGCTCACTCATGGTGTTAAGGTGCAATAGTGTGGAAAGAAAGGATCGTGTTTGACCCATTCTACCTCTGTAACCATTTCTCTTGGGCTATTTTCACACGCAAGATCTTGTTTCTAAACAAACAGTTTCAAAACAAGCCTGTTTCAAAATAAAGCCTTATTTTGAAACACCTTATTTTGAAATAACAAAAAAAAGTTTTCGAAATAAGGGAAAAGGAGGAATCAAAATAGCATGTCCAGTGTGACATGCTATTTCGAAATAGGAGAGGGGAGGAGGAGGGAGGCCCTGTTCTGGGCCAGGGAAGCCCCACCAACAGGATTCCCCTGCCCCCTGCGGCTCTGGCCAGGAGTGAGGGGGGGCTCCCCCTGACCCCCCCGCCTACTCTTCCGGGGGCAGAGAGGCTCCCCCTGCCCCCCCTGCGGGTCCAGCCTCAGGCAGTGGGGCTTCCCCCGCGCAACCTCTGCCGGGTGCGGGGAGCTTCCTCTGACATGAGGGGCTTCCTCTGCCCCCCCGTGTGGCTCCTGACGGGTGCAGAGGCTTTCTCCGCCCCTCTGCATCGCTTCTGCCAGGCACGGGGCCACTTCCTCCTCCCCTCTGCGCAGCTTCTGCCTGGCGTGGGGGGGGGTTCCAGGGGCCGCACAGGGGGCCATGGGGGAAAGCACCCTCACCCCGGCAGGAGCCGCGCGGGGAGTGGAGAAAGCCCCCCCGCACCCGGCAGGAGCAGTGGGGGGCGGAGAAAGCCCCCCCTTGCTGGGCAGTGGCTGCATGGGGGGGCGAAGAAAGCCCGGAGGGCAGGGCGCCCCGGGCTTGGGGGCAGCCCCAGCCGGCTTACACCCTTCCCCTTGCCGGGGGTGTCTGGGGAAGGGGGCTGAGGCTCCCGTCCCCCCCTGATCCCAGCAAGGGGAAGTGGGGGGAAACTGGCTGGTGCTGATCCCTGGCCAGGGTGCAGAGGGGGGGGAGGATCTCCCCCCCTGCATGCTATGCACCCTGGGAGGATGGTCCTTGTTATTTTGAAACAAACTTTGTTTCAAAATAACACGTCCAAAGGGCTTATTTTGAAACCACTGGTTTCGAAATAATCCTCCTTTCAACAGCAAAAGTGGGTTTAAGCTGTTTCAAAAGGAGGGCTCTTGTTTCGAAATGAGGAGCTCCCTCCTTTTGAAACAAGAAAACAACATTTGGACATAAGGACTTTTGTTTCAAAATAAAAGCCCTGTGTGGACATACCCTTGTTTTCTAACAACCCCAATAGGGGGCCCTGTGGCAAAGAGCCTGGCCTCCTTGCACCTGGGGCATCCACTCACAGCCAGAGCCAGTGTCAGACCCATGGTTTTCCTGCAGCGCAGCCAGAGCTTGGCAGGGGCTGGGACACGTGAGACACAGACTATGACCAACCCTCACACTCAGGGAACCTGGACCAGCGTTACTGCAGGACATTTACCTCCAACCTCTCTCCTCTTTGTTTTATTCTTAATCAATAGCTGTTTATTGAATTCTATCTGATTTGACCTTTGTAGAGTGATCAGTGTGTCAAGGGCCCAGACATGTCAAGGTAACAGGGACCACACAACACAGGAGAGTGGAAGGGGAGGCATCAACTTCAGGCTGGTGTCTGGTGTGACCTGAGCCCCCTGAGATAACCACCTGAATGTGCAAATATCAGGGCACGCTGCAAAACTGACAGACAAACTCTCTAAACACTGATGGGTGGCACTTAAACCAGATTCCCAGTCAGCAATACACACCATGCTTTTGATTCCCCACACTGGTCCTCACCAACCATAACAAAATGGAAACAGTCCCCTTTATGCACATCAGCTCCTATGGTCCACACCTAGCCACTGCATCTCTAAAAGAAATAGGTTCTTCTCAACCTAAAGGGCCAGCCACACAGGTGCATCGCTGGCACCTGGCACACGGGGCCCATGCCCCGAATGCCAGCAACAGTGCTCCAGGTCCTGGCGGGGCCCTGCCTCTCCCAGTCTCCTGCCGGATCAGGCCAGTGATCCGGGCCCCAGTCGCCTGCGGCAGCGGTGGCTGCTTCCAGCCCCTTCAAAGGCCAGGCAACCCCAGGGCCACAGCTGTCCCTTCCTGCCCCGTCCCCTGCTGGGGGTCAGGCCTGCGGGCAGGCGGCGGGGCCTGGACCCATGACCCAGGTCATTCCCCAGGGCAGCAATGCCCCCACAGCCACATCACCCAGAGCAATATAGGCTTGGATCTTCCCAAAATACCATGCTGCCAGCTAAATCTTTGGTAACTACAACTAAAGGTTTGATAGAAAAGGAAAAGAAACAAAAGATAAGAGATGTTAAAGGGTCAAAGTCAATCACATACATACACATGATTAAATGCCCATGTTAAGCAAGTCCCTGGAAAAAAATTGGAATGTGCAGGCTTCTTCAGTTCCTCTTGAAGACGCCCAGCCCCTGGAGGGCCTCAATCTTTGTCCATTCCCAGAGGAATAGCTCCAGAAATGGGTGTTGGCTGAAGACTGGAGAATGAGGACAAAACGGAGCTGGGGCTGCTGCCTTTCACCACCTCTGGCTTTCCTCATACTGTGTGGACTTTTTGCATATCAAAATGGAGTTGAGTCCCTCGGTCATTTTGAGTGACTCACTGAGCAGGGTGTGACTCTGGGGCCCTGCTCTGTGCCTTTCAGGAGCAGTGACTTAGACATAATAAACTACATTTAGTGTTGATGGTCCCTCAGCAAACCTGTGGAAACTAGAAATGTTCGCTCTCAGCTAACAGGAGAAATTGCCAGGGGTCTGGGCTGCTGTCTGGGTTATACTATCCAGGTTTGAGAGAAACTCACCAAAGAGCTGGCAGCTGGGGACTGCTGGGCTATATTCCACTGGGATTTTGTTCTGTGGAAGGTTTTCAAGCAGCTTTGCAACCTAGAAAGAGCATCTAATGGGCCCACCTCTGGGGTGTAATGTGGCAGACATTTAACAGCACACAGTTCCTCCATATTACATGGTTTATAATGAGTCTGGAAGTATAATTTCTTTTGAAATACGATGTTCTTGTCATGTAAAAACAATATTGTATCCAATGAATGGTAGAGTGTGACTCAGTTTTACCCAAGTTGAAATTTAACCATGACACTGTGGTTAAAATCTGCCATGTAAACATTTAATGAAATGATCAGGATTTCAATTTCACATCACTTCTGAAAGACATTTTGAGCAGGCACATGAATGATTATTGGTATGTGGACTGAAGGATACACAAGGGTCATCAAGAAAATAAATCTGACACCTCAGACAGATGTTATAACTATTTTAGATCATAACAAATTTGATGGATAAGGGTAACTGTGAAGATGTCATAAACGTAGGCCATTGAAATGTGTTTGATGGAGTAACATGTGCCATTCTGCCCTAGACAGAATTACTGATCTTGCTGATCCCTGTATGTTTGCAGAAAGCATTCATACCTCTCCTTATAACCCTTCTCCAGGTGAGCTTCTCTGCTAGTTAGCCATCCAGTGCAGAGGTTGAGAGGATATCAGACCCTCTGGATGTCTAGCCATTATCCTTTGTTTTCTTACTAATAGAATATAATTGTTAAATATACACAAGGACATTAAGCAGACATGTCCAAACAGATATCTGTGTTAGCCCAAGAAAGCTTATGCCCAAAGAAATCTGTTAGTCTATAAGGTGCCACAGGACTAGTTGCTTTTACTGAGTAGCCAGTTCCCCTCTGATATAGCAGGGAGCCCTTGGAGTTCTCCTATGCCTTTTGGAAGGACACTTAATTTCTGTTTATTCCTACCAATGGATTAAAAAAGACAGAAGACCAGAATTGGAAAGAGAGACATTGGCTGGTGTCTCCTGCCTGCTTCCTAGGAAGCCCACTGAGATGGTTGGAGCTATATTATAAACTTATTTCTATGTTGCCTGGGACACCTCCCCTGCGTCACTCTCTGTGTGCTATGTTATTGCGGATGCTGGTGTGATGGAGGTGTGTGCACACACATCTGAGGTGTATTCCCAAGGAGGCCACTTCCATCTCAGAATTCACAGGTCTCCCATTGCTTGAGGGGAGAGCACTGCTCCAGAAATGCAGTGTAAAGTAAAAAGATGCTTTAGATACAGGAGAACAAATCTATGGTCCTTTCCTCTCTGCCGAGCGCTTAACCACTCCTGGGTGCTTTCCACAGGTGATGTGCTTGCTCCAATATCAATGGCCACAAAACCCTTCTCTGTTTTCTAGTTTTCTGTGCCTTCCCTTTGCCTCCTCCCATGCAGGAATGGAGTAAAGATCTCTGGAGTCTGCGTCAACACTCACACTCACTTCACCCCTTTCCATAGTGTGGCCGTAGCTGTTACCTCACTCTTTTCTGTCTGAAACTTTCATATAATCACTCAGGGGGAAGTAGACACTTGTCACAATTAATTTCAGGTCATTCAGTTCAACTATGGAAAACTGGTAAGCCACTGAGAATGGGGTCTTGTAAAGGACACCACCAACTCTGATGGCGACCCCAGGTTCAAAACTAAATTCTTTGCCCCAGTAATACATGTTGCAAGGAGTTCCACATACCATATATGTATTATGCACAGGATCATCTCATATCAGTTTTATATTTTCAGACTAAGCTCTCACCATTCAGTGGCTATGTCCATACACAAAGGCTTATTTTGAAATAAGCCATTGTGAAATCAGTCATTTTGAAATAAAAGCCTTATTTCAAAATGACTGATTTAGAAATATATATATATAATAAAAAAAATTCCCTTCTCACCCTTATGGGTGGTATGTGTCATCCTCAACCTTGGGTCCTCTACCAGAGGCCTGGGAGCTTGAGGGTTCTGCGCAGTATCTTAGCTGTTCCTAGCACTGCACTCTTCTGGACAGAGAGCTCTGATGTTGTTCCTGGGATCTGTTGGAGCCACTCTCCCAGCTTAGGAGTCACAGCCCCGAGTGCTCCTACCACCACTGGGACCACTTTGGCCTTCACTTTCCACATCCGCTCTAGTTCCTCTTTCAGGCCCTGGTACTTCTCCAGCTTCTCATACTCCTTCTTCCTGATGTTGCTGTCACTTGGCACTGCTACATCTATCACCACCGCTGTCTTCTGGTCCTTGTCTATTACCACGATGTCTGGTTGATTGGCCAGTACCTGCCTGTCTGTCTGGATCTGGATTTATATTTATATTTATATTTATATTTATATTTATATTTATATTTATATTTATATTTATTTATTTATTTTGAAATAAGGGACACTCTGAAATCAAAATAGCATGCCCTGCTGATCCCTGGTCAGGGTGCTGAGTGGGGGTTGGGAAACTTCCTCCCAGGGTGCCATGCACCCTGGGAGGAAGTTCAAACCTTATTTCTGAACAATGGTCATTTCGAAATAATGTGTCTGAATGGCATTATTTTGAAACAACCGATTTTAAAATAACCGCCATTTCGAAAGGAAAGTGGTTTAAAACTTTTTTTTTATTTTGAAATAACCACTGTTATTTCAAAATAAAAAAGATGTGTGGACATACCCAGTGAGAGATTGTCTCCTATTAGCATAAGTGCTATAGCAGAGCCACTGTCTTTTAAATGTAGAGAAGTTCTCAGGCATGTCTTCCAGAAAACCATACCCTCTTGATATAAAGAGATGAGGACATGTAACATCCACCACAGCTCTTCACAGATTGTTCCAACTGTTTATCACCATCATGTTAAGCATTTTATCCTTATTTTCTAGTTAGAATTTGTCTGAGTTCAGCTTCCAAATAATTTTGCTCTGCCATTCTGTGCCTGATGAGAGAATCCCTTATTATCCATAATGGTTTTCTCCCCATGAAAATATTTGTACACATACCTTCATTGTCCTGTTGGTAGTATAAACATTTTAGTCTTTCTGTATTTTTTTTCTGGTACTTTGGATCACTTTTGCAGTTTTTTTCTGCACTTTTTCAATCTTGTTTTTGAAATGTAGAAATTAGTATAGGATTCAATAGTCCGTTTTCAGTTTCACCAGTGCCATGTACAGAGATAATCTTATTGACCTCTTCCAACTCACTGCTCCCATTTCTCAATCCAAAGACCATATTAGCCCTTTTGGCCACAGCATCACATTTGAGATCAGAATCATTTGGCTGCCCCCTTTGATTCCTACATAGTTTTAAATCCACTTGTTTCCTTTATACAGCCCATGTTCTCTAGGTTGGGTCTCCATTCCTTCTTCTGATATGATAGTTTTATCTTCTTCTCAAATTATAGTGTTAACTTTTGGTATCTTAAGGTATTTTGTTTCTGTGAGTCCAGATCACCAAACAATCCATATCCATCTGTTTGCCTGCTCTGTCTTCATCACTTTAACTCAGGGATGCACAATAATATCGAGAGGTGGACTGTTTCAGTGCACTGAAACAAAACAAGGAGCCATGTGGCACTTTAAGACTAACAGATTTATTTTTTGCATGAGCTTTCATGGGAGAAAAATCCCACTTCATCAGATGTTTTGAAGATGGGTGAACTTACAGAATGGAATGAAAATAAATGCAAGTGGGATTTTTCTCCCATGAATGCTCATGCGAAAAATAAATCTGTTAGTGTTAAAGTGCCACACGACTCCTTGTTTGTTTGTTTTTTCTGGACTAGACTAACACGGCTATCTCAGTGTATTGAGCTGACCTCAGGTTTGCAGGGAGTGGAGAGCCAGTGGGAAGAGGGGGCAATGGAGAGCCAGTGGGGGCGGACGGCATGGGTGATGGTGTAATGTCAGAAACCATGTGTGCACAGATTTTCTTATTGAGTTTGTTCCGAGCATGCTCACATCAGCTGAGCATACTGATATTTGCTAGTGTAGACTGTAAAATACACTTTTTTAAAAACTGTTTCCCCTGCCAAACCAAATACTTCAAAGAAACCAAAACCCGTTCGCTTTTTCTGGTTCCTTTCAGCAACCAAACTTCTACTCCCTTTAAATGATATAAGTGTATTTATTAGACAAGATCTGTTTCCCATTAAGCATCTAGATGATCATTAACAGTATTTCTTTAAATTTATTTTGATTTAACCCTTTATTAGATTTTCCATTTTTTTGCCCAGCATTGATGTGATGCTAACCAACTCATAGTTTCCTGGGTCACCCCACTTAACCTTTCAGAATATTGGCAATCTGTTAGCACTCTGCCAGATTTCTCACTTGCCCCAGTATTTCAACTTTTATTAAAACTTTACATAAGTTATCCTGTGGATCTCCTCTCAGCCACCTCTTTAACTCACTGGTGCCAATTTTCTAGGCCTGTTTATTAAAAAGTTTTATTCTCTAGTAAATGCTTTCAAACATACTCTTTGGTAGCTAATGGACTAAAAAAAGCTTTCATAACTTCATGTGGCATTAGTACATATGACTTTTTCCTTCCAAATACAGAACAGACATATTTATCGAGTGCATCTATTTTTCAGCATTAACAAGGTTTTATTTTCTATAGTAAATAGCCTGGTAAAATTATGAAACAAAAATTTCTGGAATATTCGTTTTAAATTTCTCAAGTGCTCTAGAAGCATATTGGTCTTTAACATGTATACAACATTTCTCTCTAACATGTACAAAACAGGGTACAGATTTTGGTCATATACTAATGAGAGGAAAATAAATTATGCACAACTTCCAGGAAATGGGGTAACTCAAATTTTTGTAACTCCAAACACATTCAGAGAAAGAGTGTTATTTTTTTCCCCCACAAATCTGGTAAATGTACATATAGTCAAAAGTCATTGTATAAAATAACAGTGCCCAGTTTTGAGAAATAAACCTTACTATAGAAAAACACAGAAAGGCAAGATCCCTCTAAGGATGATCAGTCAATGAGCCAGCCTTTAGATCGTAACAAAACATCTGCCAACCATTAAGCAATGTCCAGGTAAAGCAGGAACTGGATCCTCTGAGGCTAGACCAATGAATTGGCACCAGAATCCTGACTGGTTGTATGACATTCCCCTCTGAGGATCTGGTCCGGTGTGCCCCTATGACCCCCCATCTCCATGTGACCACTCACTCCTGATCAATTCACACCAGCTTCCTGCATGTGTTCAGACCCAGGCAGCGGGTGTGTGATTTCCAGCTAGTGGGAGGCGAGTTCTTCTGTCTATGTCAACACTAGCAAATAAATCTGGATTAAGGCGGCTTAATCTGGATTAATTTGAACCCTGTCTCCACTAGGCTTTGCATAGTGTGAACTAAAAAAAATGTTTTAGTTTGAACTAAGCAAAGCTTAGCTCACACTTGTTAGTTCAAACAGTTAGTTTGAACTAACTTCTTAGTTTGAACTTCTTTCAAATTTAGTTTGAGCTAGCATGAGGTAGCCGAAGCTGGAGAATGTTTCCAAATGGAGACAATAACAAGTGTGTCCTTTTCCAGTCCCTCTCACTTTTCCTTTTCCTTTGTTGCTGCGTGCTGCAGGTGGACCGTACTAGCCAGATATGAGAGAGATTAATGAAGGGACTGGCAGCTGAGGACTCATGGCTCTTTTCCTCTCTTGTGGTGTTGCTCCAGAAGGGTTCCAGGCAGCTTTACAAATTAGAAACAGGGTCAGATGCAATCACTTCTGGGGTGTAAAATAGCAGTTGTTTGATGGTGGAAAGCTCCCCTATAAAGAACATAGTTTAGAACAGGGCAAGAAGAATAATTTGCTTGGAAACAATATGTTCATTTCATCTGTCTATGACAATGAAGCTTCGTTCCTTCATGGGAGGTTCGTGGTACAATTGCACACAATCAAAAGAACAGGGTGACTCAGTTTACCCAGGCTGAAATTTCACCAGATAATTGGGCTTTAAACTTCACTTCTGCTGTCATGTAACCATTTACTATGAAAATCTCAGTTTAGAGGATAACGTCGTCAGCAAAATAAATTTGACATCTCAAAACAGCAGGATTTCCTTTTTTTTTTTTTTTCTAGGCAATAAAGAAGTTGATAGAAGAAAATAAATGGGGAGATGTTATAGACTTTTAGCACTGCAAGTTTTCTGACTTAGTTTACATGGCATCCAAATTACTAAAATACCATGAGACAGAGGAAATAGATGTGTCCTCTATAGCATATATATCTGGCTGAATGTCCCTAGGTAGTTTGGACAGGCTCTGGCATCCAAACGTTTCTGCTCTATCAGAGATGAGGTTTCTATATCAAAACAGCTGATGGCCCCAACATCCCCTGATTTTCACATCTTTTGTAATTCACAAATTCCATGCCCAGAAAGGACCTCCTGGATCATGCCATTTGGCTTCCTCAATATATGAGCCCAGGGACCAAACCCACAATAACATCTAGAGTGAATTTCTCATAAATACGATACAGTCTTGATTTTAAAAAATCACTTTGAGGGGAGAATCCATCACAGTCTTTCATAAACTGTTCCAGTGTTAAATTTCTCTCCCTCCTAAAAATGTGTGTGTCATTTCTAGCCAGCATTTCTCTACTGTCAACTTCCTGATCTATGAGGGAGAGTCCTTCACAAGGTCATCAGACAGGTCTCCACAGAGTTTAGTCTAAGAGACAGGATACAAGGAGAAAATTTTAAGTCCTTTTATGAATAAAGAGTTGGAGCAACCTGTCCCGGATCTGTTTTGTCCTCACCCCATAGATGACGGGATTTAGCATGAGGGGAACTAGCAGATACACATTGTCAGTTATGACAGGGAAATGCAAGGGCACATTGTGACCAAAACGATACGTGAATGAGGAGAAGAGATATGGGATGTAAAATGCTAAGATGACACACAGGTGTGAGCCACAGGTACCAAAAGTCTTAAGCCTGGCCTCCTTTGTGGGTAGACTAAAGATGGCCCTAAGGATTTGAATATAAGACAAGGTGATAAAACTCACATCTGGGACATGCACGAAGAGGAACACCGAGATGCCATAGTAGCTACTGATGTGGTTGTTGGTGCAGGCCAGTTTCACAACAGCCAGGTGCTCACAGTATGTGTGGGCGATGACATTAGTTCTGCAGTAGGGCCACCTACTTGCCAGTAAGGGATGGGGCAGTATAAGCAGACCACCTCGCAACAGCACAGCGAGGCCAATTTTGAATACAACAGGGTTTGTCAGGATGGTGGAATGTCTCAGTGGCTCACAGATGGCCACATAGCGATCAAATGCCAGGGCCACAAGGATCCCAGACTCCATCACAATGAAGCAGTAAATGAAGTACAGTTGCGTGAGACAGGCATTGAAATCTATCTCTCTGGAATTGAACCAGAAGATGCTCAGCATTTTGGGCAGGATAGATGTAGACAGGACTAGGTCAACGACAGCCAGCATGCAGAGGAAATAGTACATGGGCTCATGGAGGCTTCTCTCCATTCTTACAATCAAGAGGATGGCGAAGTTACCCAAGATGGCTATGCTGTACATAGTACAGAAGGGGATGGAGATCCAGACATGTGCTGCCTCCAGCCCAGGAATGCCCAGCAGGATGAAGGTGGAAGGGTTGGTGAAGTAGGTTGTGTTGGGATCTGACATGGCGTCACAGAGAAGGCATCCAAGTCTGAAGCAGGACAGTGTGTCCTGCCTGTAATGCAGGTTCCCTGCAGATGCTTTATGTGCCCAGGATCTAGGGTGATGGTCACAGTGCAAATGCCTGCATGGACAGAAAGTGTTACAAAAAGAAGCAACAGGAATAAGTGACATCTGTTCCCGAGGGGGAAGAATGCAGCTTTTTTATTTCTATTTTTAATAATTGTACTGATGCTTTCCTACCACATCTGTGAGTGAGGCTCTGGTGGCTGCAGTCCCAAGTTTAACAATGTTACCTCTGCTTGTTTTAGATCCAGAGCTCCCAGTACACATAAAGACCATGATAAAGAACACAGACCATTACAGGAAAAGGGCTAATGTCTTCTATCAATTTTAATGAATGTTATCCATGAAGTTGTTAATCCTTCTGTGCAGTGTTAGTGGCTGAGACTTATCTCATGGATTAAATTTGAGCAGGGGGATACTTCTTGCTGGAGTTTTCCCCAAATAAGCTCAATTTCCCAAATCTTGGCACTGTATTTTTATACTAAACTCTGTGACTATATCTGCACTTTCTTCACATGTATGAGAATGTCAGCTCCCTTTTTCATTATAATTCTTGTGTCTCTAAAAACACATGAAGGCCAAGACAAGGCAAACAGAGACTCACTGGAAAAAGTTCTGTTGTCTTTTTATTGATTTTTATGAAAGTTGATGATGGAAATAGGAAAGTCACAGAATGTACAGTTCCTAGGTATATCTGTGCACCAGCTGCAGGTATAGGCAGCCCTCTCTTATGTACTCATGTTAATCTATTTTCATTGAACAACAAGGTGTCCTTTGGTACCTTAGAGACTTAGAGGCTGCATCTAGTTCCTTTGAGTCTCATTAGCATTCCACATAATCTCTAGCTTGTGGTAAAGCCCAGTTAGAGAGAAATATACTTCCAAATAATTCTTGACAATTAATATTAATCTTCTGGTGATTTTATTTCCACAAATTTTATCACTTGTTACATTTTCCTCCCTAAATGCTGTGGCATCAGGCATTCTTGAGTCAGTTTCTTATTTCATCTTTTCTTATCCTTAAGTCTTAAATTCCCTAAGCTCACATCTTCCACGTTTCATCCTCTAAGTCTGCCATTTATGCTGTCCTTATTTCTGTACCATGTACATAGTAACGCCTTCTAGTCACTGACATGCCTTACACTTTTATAAACCTAACAATGAACTCTATTTAACGCTCAGTGAGTATATCTGGAGTTATGACATGTTTGTTAAACAGAACACTGCATGAGAAATGAAGGATAAAAGGAAATCCTTCTTTCAAAGCAGATTAGTTGCTCATCATTCAATGGAACTGGACATTATGAAAAATGAAGTGTAAGCAACTGACCTATTATGTTCGTTCGTCTTCTACTGTGTTCCCTGGATCACTTATTCCAACATGCTGTGGTATGGGAAACATGAACAAACTCCAAAGGGAAATAGCAGTTCTGTTCCCAGTTATCCATCAGTATTCCTTTCTGCAATGAAATAGAGACTAGAGAGGCCATCGAATAATAGAAACTGGAAGGGACAATGGGAGGTAACTGAGACCAGTCTCCTGCACTCATGAGAACTAAGAGGCCCTTCAAGGACGCAGAGAATGGTAGAACAGCACCCTTTGACTAGAAGCTGAAGTCATATAAATTACAGTTGTTAATGAGGACCAAACGTTTAACACTGTGAGTGATTGCTGGTTGGAACAAACTATGAAGGGACTTGGTGGAGTCTCTAACATTTCATTTCTTCATTTAAAGATTATGTGCTTTCTGTAACATATGTGTGAGGGCTGGTCTATATTTACAACGCCACAGTGGCTCTGCTGTAGCACTTCACTGCAGATACTACCTATACCAATGGGAGGCGTTCCTTCATTAAATTAGCTGATCCATTTCCTGAGAGGTGGTAGAATTGGTGGTAGAATTGAAAGAACTCTTCCATCAATTGCATGCTGTCTACAAGTTGTCTGCACTGGAGATTAAGTTCATATAAGTATGTTACCTGACATTTGGATTTCTTTGGTTTTCAGAAAAGTAAATGATATTTTGGGATGTTTTAAGAAGGCATAACATGCAAATCATAGCAGGGGAAAATGATGTTTTACTAGGCCCTGGATAGGACTGTGTTAAACATTTTTTCCCAGTTTTGGTAACCACTGTGTGGAATGGATGGGAGGAGACTACTGAGGATGCATAGAGGAAAGACAGAGGTTCACAGAAAGATATAAGCAAGACATACTGGCAAAGACTGAAGGAACTTAATATGTTTAAGTGGGAAAAGACAAGATATGTAAGGGACATAAAAGTAAGATGGAGAAAAGTTGTTCTCTCTTGCTACAGCAGGAGGACAAGAGGCAATGGGTTAAAATTTGCAGCTTAGGAGATTTAGATGAAACCTCAGGAGTAAATTTCTACCTGTAACAAAAGCAGGAGAATAGAACAGAGTGTACTGGGAGGTCCTGGAAACTGCTTCACAAGTGGTTTTCAAAGGAATTGGATAGTCACTCATCTTGCATGTTTTAGATGCAGCAAATTCTGAATCTTGGTCTTTGGCTAGAGTACAGCACTCTAGCGGTTCTTTCTGTCCCTGCGGTTCTCAAACTTTATGATCATAGAATCATAGAATCCTAGGGTTGGAAGGGATCTCATAGGTCATCTAGTCCAACCCCCTGCCAGAGGCAGGACCACTCCAAATAAACCATCCCAGTCAGGGTTTTGTCCAGCCGGGCCTTAAACACCTCCAAAGATGGAGACTCCACCACCTCCCTTGGCAGCTCATTCCAATGCTTCACCACTCGCCTAGTAAAAAAGTTTTTCTAATATCCAGCCTCGACCTCCCTAACTGTAACTTGAGACCATTGCTCCTTGTTCTGTCCTCTGTTACCACCGAGAACAGTCGAGCTCCATCTTCCTTAGAGCATCCCTTCAAGTAGTTGAAGGTTGCTATCATATCCCTCCTCAATCTTCTCTTCTGCAGACTAAATAAGCCTAATGCTTTCAGTCTATCCTCATAGGGCTTGTGCTCCAGCCCTCTAATCATTTTGGTTGCCCTCCTCTGAACTCTCTCTAGCATGTCCCTGTCCTTTTTTGTAGTGGGGAGCCCAAAACTGAACACAGTATTCTAGATGTGGCCTCACCAGTGCAGAATAGAGGGAAATGATCACATCCCTTCATCTGCTGGTAATACTTCTTTTGATGCAAAATCCTAGTGGAGACCAGAGCTTAGTATAAAGTTGCTGGGCTTAATGCAGTGGCAACTAGTTTAAATTAAATGGCTTGTTCAGAATAGCAGGTCAGAAAAGAGGATTTAATGGTCCCTTCTGAACTTAAGTGCCATACATCTATTAAAATAGAAAGTAGATCAAGCACTTAAATTTACTCATTCTTATAACAGAGAAGCTTCATTCAAACAGTGTGTACGTGACCCATTCATAACATTTGATTAGAAGATGTGAATGTTTAAAGAGCTAAGAACACAAATCAAACATCAAGAATTATAACATTCACAAACTGGTTGGAGAGCCATTCAGTTTCTCTGGACACTTGACCACAGACATGAAAGTTACCAGGTTTCAGCAAAAATCTTCAGAAACAGATTTCAGCCTGAAACTTCAGAGGTCAAATACATTTACAACCTTGACACTCTGGGACTAGGTCTGTGGACAGCTCACTGCAAGAAGCTCTTTCTGCTGTGATTGGGTCACATCCACACTGCTGAATTGAACTTCTTAACACTTCTCCTCCACATAGTAAAGTCACTCACCCTTCTTTGCATGGGACTATAAGGTATACCTAAGAAGCAAAGCCTTGCACATTTGATGATGTGGGTTCTAACCTGTAACAGCTCATACTTAAAGAAAATACATTAGTCTTTAAGATGCCACAGGAATCCTCACTTAGGGAGGAAAAAAAAGTGAGTTACTAACCCCACCACTCCATTAATGGACAGGCCCATGAGGCATAAACGGGGGAGGTGATTGTGTGCAGTAACACAGAGCTGTCAGAAGAATTTTTTATTAAGTTCCTGCTCCCAGCACCATTAATCACAGTCCATAGTATTCTAGATAATTGTAAACAGGTACTTTTTGCCTATCAATATCAGAGATTGCTCATGGCTGTGCAGAGCAGAAAGGGCTGTAGACTTTTTTTCTAAACCCTTGTGCCCACCTTGAACAGATTATGTTGAACCGTGCACTCCACAGCAACTAATGGGGTACCTGTGAATTCTGAAATGGAAGTTTCTTTCTTCCAACACCTTTACAGGTAGTCAAGTGCCACACTTCTGTCGCACCAGCATCAGCAGCAATATCCTGCACCGAGAGCCAGTTTGTGGGAAGTGCCCTGGGCAGGATGGAAACAGGTTTATAATAAAGCAATGGGCAATCTCTGTGGGATTCCCAGGCTTCAGGCAGGAGGCCATAGCCAATGTCTCTCTTTCCATGTCTGAGCTTCTCTGTTATTTATTGTTTTATAGGAGTAAACAGGAATTAAGGGTCCTTCCCAAAGGGATAGAAGAACTCCTGGGCTATTTGCTGAGTCAGAGGGGAATTGGAAGCTCAGTGTACTTGTGTATATTTAGAAATTCTAGTCAATTAGTAAGAAAACCAAAGATAATGGCTAGATTTTTAGAGGGTCTGATACTCTGACAATGTCTAGGATGGGTGGATAGCTAGCAGACAAGGAGATCTAGAGAAAGATGACTAAGGAGATGCATTAACACTTTCTGCAAACATGCAGGGCTGTTGCTGAGGACTCGGAGATGAGTAATTCTGTCTAGTGCTAGTTTGTTAGTCTGAATGTCATGTTGTACAAGGTCAAACAACTATGTTAAATTTCAATGTGGGTAACCTGAATCTCTCTGCACTATTAAGTCTTCTTCTATCATATTGTGCCCTGAGCCTTACATCAGGAACTGAAACTGTGTTGAACTGGACACATGAAATAAACACTCTTTCAAAAGAAATTCCTTTTCCTGTCTTGTTCTACACTTTTTACTGCAGAGACCTGTGCACTGCTTTACAGTTGCCATGTCTCACCCAGAAGTGCGAGTATCAGAGCCTGTTTCTATGTCGTAGAACTGTGTGGAGAATTTCTGCAACTACAGCAACGCAGTGGAGAACAGAAGTGGGGTTTGTACCCTGTGATGGCTCCCCTGGTTCCGCTTCACTCTGATAAAGTGCACCGTTCCCTCCCACATGTCAGGGTGATGCTCACTGCATCACATGCAATGCAGATGCCATTTAGTGCTTCCAGCAATGTTGCTGAGGTCAGGACTCCCAGGATATGTCTACATATTTAATTTCAGTTTGGACTGGCTCGTCCAAACTAAAGAAGCCTAAGGTTAATCTAAAGTAACCTCAGGCTATTTTGAACTAATTGTGGATTTTTAATGTGAACTGTATGCACATTCCATTTCAAAGGAATCATAGAATCACAGGGTTGGAAGGGACCTCATGTGCAGTCTGTTCCATCATCCAGATCATTGATGAAAATGTTGAACCGAACCGGCCCCAGGACCGACCCCTGGGGCACACCACTCGTGACTGGTTGCCAGCTAGACATGGAACCATTGATTCCTACACGCTGAAACCGTTGATCTAGCCAGTTTTCTATCCACCTTATAGTCCACCTATCCAATCCATACTTCCTTAATTTGCAAATGAGAATGCTGTAGGAAACTGTATCAAAAGCCTTGCTAAAATCAAGGTACATCACATCAATGGTTCTTCCTGCATCCAGAAAACCAGTCGTCTGATCATAGAAGGAAACAAGATCGGTCAGGCATGATTTACCCTTGGTGAATCCATGCTGACTCTTCCTGATCACTTTATTTTCCTCTAAGTGTTTGAGGATGGATTCTTTGAGAATCTGCTCCATAATTCTTCCAGGGATTGAAGTGAGGCTGACTGGTCTGTAATTCCCTGGATCCTCCTTTTTCTCTTTCTTGAAAATAGGCACTACATTTGCTTTTTTCCAATCCTCTGGCACCTCCCCCGTTCTCCATGAGTTTTGAAAGATAATGGTCAGCGGTGCTGCTATCTCATCAGCCAATTCCCTTAGCACTCTTGGATGCAGTTCGTCCGGCCCCACGGACTTGTGCACATCCAGCTTCTTTAAGCAGTCCCTAACCTGACCTTCCATCACCAAGGGCCTCTCTTCTTCTCTCCAATCTGCCATACCCATGGTAGTGGGCTGGGAGCGGACACTGCCTGTGAGAACTGAAGCAAAAAATGCATTGAGCACTTCAGCTTTTTCCTCATCCTTTATCACAAGGATGCCCGCCCTATTCAGCAAGGGACCTACACCATCCCTGATCCTCTTCTTATTATTAACGTACTTGTAGAACCCCTTCTTGTTATCCTTTACATTCCTCACTAGCCGCAACTCCATTTGTCCTTTGGATTTTCTGATTTTATCCCTGCAGTCCCTAGCAACATCTTTATATGCCTCCTTGGCCATCTTGTAGCCTGAGATTTTTGCCATCTCAATAGTATCACAGAAAACCTTGATTGAATAAGGACACATATGGGTAGAAAGTAGTGTAAGGCAATCTAATAGGAATTCTATGTTAAAATAAAGCTGGAAACAGCATAATATGTAATAATCAGTAGTAAAGAATTCATAAATCATCATTTATCAATGTTTAAAACAAAGTTGGTATTCAAAGGGCATTCAGCAAGTGAAATGGAGAGATCATAGTTTTAGCAGATTCCATAGGTATATCTCTTTCAGCAGATTCAACAGACATATCTTTTGGAAAAGTAGGTCAAGATGGAGGAAGATTTTGAACTTTTGAACTCACTCAGTCCCCCTCCCATCAAGGATTCTAAGGTGTCCACCCCCTGTCAAAGGACCCATCAAAAGTATTGATTTTTGGTCAGGTGACAGGTGAAATCACCCTCTTCCAATTGGATGGAGATGAAATCACACCTTTGGGACTGGTCAAGAAGAAAATGGGAGTGACAGAAAAGTGAATAAGAGGTGCTGCACAGACCAGAACTTTGGAGATCTCTCTCACTCCTTACTGGGTTCCACTGCCCTCTGGCTATGTTTCCGCTGCACTAAGGAGTCTCACTCACATTCACCCCTAGAGAGAGTGACAGCGTCTTTAGTGGAAGCCTGGGAGCTGGGTCTTTGGACTTAGTCTCTGAAAGGCACGGGGCTTTGTCTCTGAGCGGTGACTCAGGACTTAGTCCTTGAGCTGGGTCTTGGACTCAGTCTCAGAAGAGCCTCTGATAAGACTCACAGGCAGGCAGCCAACTGAGTCCTGCGTATAGTCTGTGAGCAATGATACAACTCACAAGCAGGCAGCCAACTCAGTCCTGCGTACAGCTTGTGGTCAACGGCTTGATCCTCACTCTCATGCACTCACAAGCAGGCAGCCAACTGAGTCCTGAGTATAGCTTGTGAGCAATGAACTGATACTCTGTAGCTCCAGTCTCAGAGCAACTGCACTTGCAAGCTTCGGGAACATTCTGAGCTGCTCTCAGTTCCAGTTTCCACAGCAATCAGACCAGAGCCAAGCAGAGACAGTAGAAGAACTTCAGCCTGCAGCTGCCAGCCACCATTTTAGAGAAGATCTACCATCTCACTGAGAGAGACTTTTTCTCTCTCCAGTTTTGGGGTAAGAAAAGGGTCCCAAGGAGGGGAGGAATACTAGTGGAAAGCCCTAAGATCTTTAGATCACTTTAGTACTGCCAGGGAGCCCAATCCTTACAAAGTAACTAAGTAACTTTATGATTATAAGTAAACTACCTAGAAAAGAGTGAGATAAGAAACCCAGATTAATATCTAAAGGAGTAATAGTAAGAGCTGAGATCTCTCCATCCGGCAAGTGCCTGATCCCCACTTGCTGAATGTTCCTTTTGTGTACCTAAGTGTTGTTTTCATGTTATAATTGTGTAGAATAGTTTTAATGTCTTATATTACAGTTGAGCTATCCGTGAAGCAAATGAAAGTTCCTTGTCAGTTTTCAGAGTAGATATTGCCATAAATCTGATTTTTGTCTTTGACAAATCATTGGCTCTAAGTCTTTTATTGCTTCTGGTCTGTGCTTGATCAGCGGGCTGTAGCTGTATTCTCCACTTGGGACATTTATCCTGAGCACCGGTATTTGTCCATTTAGAGGAGAAATGGTCCCCCCTCGTTGCCCCCAAGGGTTTCCAAATTAAACTTCAGACTGCGGGATGGTCTGGAAATTAGTAAATTAATTGATTCAATTCTCTGGGGTAACAATCTGACCAAGCTTCCACTTCCTGTAAGTTTCCTTTTTATGTTTAAGCTCAGAGCATCTGTTTATGTTTAAGCTCCCTTGTTTCAAAACCAGAGCGGTGTTTCAAAAGGGCTCAAACCTCCTTCCCTTTCAAAAGAAGGTTTTTTCAAAACCAGTGGTTTTGAAACAACCCCGTCGGGACATGTTGTTTTGGAACAAACTCTTCCGAAACAACATTTGACCTTCCTCCCAGGGTGCTAAGCATCCTGGGAGGAAGGGCCACCCCCTCAGCACCCTGGCCAGGGAACCCTCGGCACCTGGCCAGGGTGCTGAGGGGTGTCCCCTGGCCAGCAGAGGGGGACTGCAGACACCCGCGGGGTGAAGTGCTGGGCTCCGCTTCACCCCACAGGTGTCTGCGGTCCCCTACAGACCCAGCAGGGTGAGCCTGCCAGCTCCTCTCACCCCATGGGGGTCTGTAGCCCCCCTCCCCCGAAACAAAATAGCATGTCCACACTGACTCAGTGCCAGTGCTGCTGGTTTGGCCCCAGGTAAACTGATCAAGAGATAGCCAATCCTTCTGAGACACTTCAAGACTAACAAATTTATTTATTTCATGAACATCTGTGGCAGAAAATCCCACTTCATCAGACACTTTGGGAATGGGGAAAGCTGCAGAATGGATGGGAAATGTGAGTCATGGGATCAGATCACATTGTAACAGCAAATCAAATTCCAAAGGGCCAGCCATGTTAGTCTAGTGAAGCAAACAAAACAAACAAACAAACAAACAAAAAAAACCCACAAGGAGTCTTGTGGCACTTAACATCCAAAAACTGAGGAACAGTATGTAGAGGAAGATGAGGTCAAATCACCTGTTGTAATAAGAGAAAAATTGAAAGTCCCTATCAAGCTCTGAAACAATGCAGTCAAATTTGGAAATAAATTTGTTCTCCATGACTTCTGTTTATAGCCTTGATCTGGTATTCATCTGCTTGAGCACCACAATTAGTAAATCATCAATGGAGTGATCAGGAAGATTGAAATGCTGACCCACTGGCTTTCGAATGCTGTGATTTCCAGTGTCAGATTTGTGCCCATTTATTCTTTTGTGCAGTGACTGTCCTGTTTGTCCAATACACAAAACAGATGGGCTTTTCTGGCACATGATGGCATAAATAATATTGGTATATGAACAGGTGAATGAGCTTTTGATAGAGTAGCTGGTTTTATTGGGTTCTGTAATAGTGTCTTTTGTGCAGCTATGTGGACAAAGTTGGCAGTAAGGTTTGTTGCAGGGGTATGTGCCTGCTTTAATGGCTCTGTTTTAAGTCTACTTGCTGGTGAGTATCCGCTTAAGGTTGGAGGTCTGTCTGTAAGTGAGGAGAGGTCTGTCTCCCAAGGCTTGAGAGAATGAGGTATCATCTTATACAATAGGCTCTAGACCCCTGATGGTGGCACTGCTATGGGTACCTGCATGGCCCCACAATATGCCTACGTTTTTATTGCCGACTTAGAACAACATTTCCACCTTGTCTCATCCCAAGGAACCTCTTTTCTACTTACACTACATTGATGACATCTTCATAATCAGTAATTTCTAACTGGGTGGCTGATGCACTTTTTTTGGGTAGGTTTCCGAATCTCAGATGGTTAAAAATGGTTCCTGTAGTCTAAATCTATTTCTTTCAATGGGTGAAATATTGTTTAGCTCTCCATGAGACTTCAGTGACTTTTGTATGCCTATGGTGTACCCTATTAACCATGTTCTCTCCTAGTCCCAGGAAGAAATCAGTCAGTGTGGATCCAGCCTACACCAGGCTTCCCAGCACTGTCTATGAGGGGGAGGAGGTGTGTGTGGTAACGTTGAGGAGGAAGGGGTTAACACCCTGGTAAGTAAGTCCCAGAAAAGCCAATAGAAACAGAGTACAAGTTTTGGAAATGGAACAGGAGTCCTTCTGGTTTCCTGTTTTGGTGACAACAGAGCTCCTGGTCGGATCAGGAGGAAGCCAGAGAGAGAGGCCTGAAGGATCCAGCAACATTCCTGCCTAAAATAGGCTCAATTCTGTAACTGACTGGGTGTGAGTAGAACACAGAATGTTTAGATAGATGCCATAAGTTTATTTCTTTGCTTTGTTTCACTTTTGATTCCTCTCTGCTGAACACATGTACCTCCTCCCACTACCCTGTAACTACCCAAGTTAATTCCAAGAAAAGCAACTCTCCGTGTTTCTTAGATGTTCTCCTTAAGTAAAGAGTTTACCTTTTTACCTTTTAAGCTCTGGTTCTGTGTCCTAAAAAGGAAGTTGTTTTGTGTGCATATGCCTCAGGCTGCATGGCCAACTACTAAGAAAAGTGATTGAGTGTACCTCATGGGAAAGAATTCCCAAGTGCCTTCCTGGATTGTCAAGAGGTTTTTGCATTTGGGTGGTGGCAGCAATGCCACTCCAGTGCCAGGAAACTAATGGCCTTGGAGATTTTTAAGATCAGGCTTGAGGGCCAGTTGACCTTTTTAAGGCCTGTTGAAGGCCTCCACCTTCTGAAGTCACAGTGCCAGAGTGGGAAACCACCCGTGACACATACCATCAAAAATACAAATTGGAAGCTGCCCAATTGCACCCCCACATTTCTGTGCCAGCCAGATGGTGCAGGAGGAACCCCCCTCCATCCAAAACTTGGTCAGAGTCCCTCAGAGTGAGGAAAAATATTGTGATGTGGCCTCACACAAAAAAAGGTGGGACAACCTGAACTCCTCTGATCCCTACACACAGCTGAGGCCAGAGGATTGTCCCCAAGTAATTCCTAGAGCAAAGGTTTTAGACAGACTGTGATCAGGACCCCATGGTGCTAGGCTCTGCACCGCCAGGGTTGGCAGTCAGACCAAGCAGGTAGAGAGTGGCAGGATCATACTCCATTTTCAAGCAGGGTTGATCCCAAAGTGATGCAGAGACCTGTCCAAGACCACCCACGGATTCTGGGAACTATCTCACATCTCCTGTGGCCACCTCCACACGATCAGCACAAACCCAGAAGTCATTCCCTCATCTCAAGGCTCAACAGGAAAGTTGGCTGGAGCCTTGCTGCAGGGACTGTGTCCCTGCATCAGTTTGTGCTAGGCAGGGCAAGGGACAGGACTGTGCAGAAAGGCAGGAGAAAACCCCGGTTATGCCTGCAATGTGCATCAGCTCAATGTCTTGGAGACTGCAGGTGGCTGAAGTGCCCAACTGTGCTTCATGGAACAAAACAGTGCAACATTGACTCTGGGGCCCTATTTAGCACCTTTCAGGAACAACACCCTACACATCATAATCTCCATTTAATGCCTGTGGCCTAGAGTGAGCAAGAGACTTGTCCAAGGTCTCCCAGTGAATCCACAGCAAAGCTGGACTCTTCACACCCAACTTCTCAGAGAGAAGGTGAGAGTCCTGTGTGGACTGTGCTAGCCAGGTGTGAGAGACACTCTTCAAAAGACTGGAAGCTGAGGACTTGCGGGCTATGTTTCACTGTGATGTTGCTTCAGAAGGGTTCCCGACAGCCTTATAAATTAGAAACAGTCTGCTGCACCTACCTCTGGGAAGGAACAAGGCAGCTGTTTGATAGTGTGCAACTCCCCTATAAAGAACAGAGTTTAGGAGAGGGCAAAAAGAATAATTTCTTTTGATACAATATGCTCTTTCCCTGTGTCCATGACAATGTAGCTTCAGTCCTTCATGGGAACAATTATGTCCAATCAAAAGAACAGGGTGACTCAGTTTACCTAAGCTGCAATTTCACCAGGTCATTGGAGTTAAAACTTCATTTCTGCTGCCATGTAAGCATTTGCTGTGAGCAAGAAACTAGGCTTCTCTTCTGCATGCTAAATAAGCCTGAGGGGGGATTTGATAGCAACATTCAACTACTTTGAAGGGATGCTCCAAGGAGGATGGAGCTCAGCTGTTCATGGTTGTAACAGAGGACAGAACAAGGAGCAATGATTTCAAATTGCAGCTGGGGAGGTCAATGTTGGATATTAGGAAAAATTTTCTTGCTTGGAGGGTGGCGAAGCATTGGAATGGGCTACCTAGGGAGGTGGTGGAATCTCCATCTTTGGAGATATTTAAGGTCTCGTTAGACAATACCTTGTCTGGGATAATTTAGTGGGAGTGGTCCTGCTTTTTTGGCAGGGGTGGGACTAGATGACCTCATGAAGTCCCTTCTAACCCTATGATTCTATTATTTCTTTTTAGAAGGTAGGGTCATCGGCAAAATTAATTTGACATCTCAAACTAGTAGGATTTGCTTTTTTTTTTAGGCAATAAAAAAATTGGTGGATATAAAGATAAATGGGGGAGAGGTTATAAACTTTGACCATTGCAAGTTTTCTGACCTAGTACCACATGGCATCCACATTAATAAAATACTGCTAGACACAATTACTGATATCTGATCCCTTAGTGACACCCACATTGTTTGCACACAATATTCATGTCTCTCCTCAGTCAGCCATCTTTCTCCATCTCTGCCTGTTTGCTATCTATCTATCTATCCATCCCAGGCATTGGCCAGGTATTAGATCCTATGGAGAGCCAGGAATTAACCTAGTTTTCATAACAACTGACTGCAATGGTTAAGAATAAACAAATACATCTATGAGCCAGTTCCTCTCCGACTAAGCAGAAAGCCCAGGAGCTCTTCTCTCCCTCTGGGAAGGACCCTTAATTACTGTTTAATCTTACTGATGGATAGAAAGCACAGCAGAGCAGATGTGGAAAGAGACTTTGGCTAGCTCTCCTGTCTCCAGTCTAGGAACCCCATGGGGAGTGACCAGAGCTATATAACAAACACATTTCCATCTTCCCTGAAGCACTTCCTCCATGTTGGCTCTTGGCATTGGAGATGCTGAAGACACAGCAGATGCTGGCACGAGAGAGGCATGGGGAATGGGTACCTGAGAGGGAGTCGGAGGGAAGACACTTCCATCTCAGGATTTACAGGTACCCCATAGCTTGCTACAGAGAGCATTGCTCAAAAGACTCAGTGAAATGCAGGCAGGTAGCGTCAGAGCAGCAGTTCTCAAACGTTCTGTCGTGACACAAAACTCTGACAGGGCCCAGTGGATGACTGTGTCACTGTGAAGGAGCCTGCAACTGAAAGCCCAAGCCCATCACTAAAAGAAAACTTTGGTGACAAGGAGAGCTTCAGCTCCAGGCCCCTGTCCCTTTAATAAGCTGCTGCTAAAATCCCCAGTGGCTGCAGCTTTCTCCAAAGAACAGGATGTTATATTAAAGGCTGTTTCTCAAAATCATAGAATCATACGGTTGGAAGGGACCTCATAGGCCATCTAGTCCAACCCCCTGCCAGAGGCAGGACCACTCCCACTAAACCATCCCAATCATGGTTTTGTCCAGCCGGGCCTTAAACACCTCCAAAGATGGAGATTTCACCATCTCCCTCGGCAGCTCATTCCAAGGCTTCACCGCTCTCCTAGTAAAAAAGTTTTCTAATATCCAGACTCAACCTCCCTAACCACAGCTTGAGACCATTGCTCCTCGTTCTGTCCTTTGTTATTACCAAGAACAGTCAAGCTCCATCTTCCTTAGAGCATCTCTTCAAGAAGTTGAAGGTTGCTATCAAATCCGCCCTCAAGCTTCTCTTCTGCAGACTAAATAAGCCTAATGCTTTCAGTCTTTCCTCACAGGGCTTCTGCTTCAGCCCTTTAATCATTTTGGTTCCCCTCCTCTGAACTCTCTCTAGCATGTCCCTGTCCTTTTTGTAGTGGGGAGCCCAAAACTGCACATAGTATTCTAGATGTGGCCTCACCAGTGCAGAATAGAGGGGAATGATCACATCCCTTGATCTGCTGGTAATACTTCTTTTGATGCAGCCCAGTATGCCATTGGCCTTTTTGGCAGCAAGAGCACACTGCTGACTCATATCTAGCTTCCCATCCACCATGACCCCCAGGTCCTTTTCTACACTGCTGCTACTTAGCTGAATGTTTCCCAGCCTGTAGCGGTGCATGGGGTTTTTTCATCCCACGTGCAGGATTTTACACTTGTATTTATTGAACCTCATAAGATTTCTATTGGCCCACTGTTCCAATTTATCTAGGTCTCCCTGAATCCTGTCCTTGCCCTCCAACATGTCTACTGGTCCCCCCAGCTTGGTGTCATCTGCAAACTTACTGAGAGTGCAGTCTATTCCATCATCCAGATCATTGATGAAAATGTTGAACAGAACCGGCCCCAGGACCGACCCCTGGGGCACACCACTCGTGACTGGTTGCCAGCTAGACATGGAACCATTGATTCCTACACGCTGAAACCGTTGATCTAGCCAGTTTTCTATCCACCTTATAGTCCACTTATCCAACCCATACTTCCTTAATTTGCCAATGAGAATGCTGTGGGAAACAGTACCAAAAGGCTTGCTAAAATCAAGGTATATCACATCAACGGTTCTTCCTGCATCCAGAAAACCAGTCATCTGAACATAGAAGGAGATGAGACTGATCACACATGATTTACTATTGGTAAATCCATGCTGACTGTTCCTGATCACTTTATTTTCCTCTAAGTGTTTGAGGATGGATTCTTTGAGAATCTGCTCCATAATTTTTCCAGGGATTGAGGTGAGGCTGACTGGTCTGTAACTCCCTGGATCCTCCTTTTTCTCTTTCTTGAAAATAGGCACTACATTTGCTTTTTTCCAGTCTTCTGGCACCTCCCCCGTTCTCCATGAGTTTTGAAAGATAACAGCCAGCGGTGCTGCTATCTCATTGGCCAATTCCCTTAGCACTCTTGGATGCAGTTCGTCCGGCCCCATGGACTTGTGCACATCCAGCTTCTTTAAGCAGTCCCTAACCTGACCTTCCATCACCAAGGGCCTCTCTTTTTCTCCCATCTGCCACACCCATGGTAGTGGGCTGGGAGCTGACCCTGCCTGTGAAAACTAAAGAAAAAAATGCACTGAGCACTTCAGCTTTTTCCTCATCCTTTATCACAAGGATGCCTGCCCTATTCAGCAAGGGACCTACACCATCCCTGATCTTCTTCTTGTTATTAACATACTTGTAGAACCCCTTCTTGTTATCCTTTACATTCCTCGCTAGCCGCAGCTCCATTTGTCCTTTGGCCTTTCTGATTTTATCCCTACAGTCCCTAGCAATATCTTTATATGCCTCCTTGGTCATCTGACCAAGCTTCCACTTCCTGTAAGCTTCCTTTTTATGTTTAAGCTCAGAGCAGAGTTCTTGACTAAGCCATTCTGGCTGCCTCACATGTTTGCTGTTCTTTCTCCTAATTGGAATGGCAACTTCCTGTGCCCTTAGCAGGGTTTCTTTAAAATATAACCAACTATCTTGGACTCCTTTCCCCTTCAAATTAGCTTCCCAAGGGATCCTGCCTATCGGTTCCCTGAGGGAGCCAAAATCTGCTTTTTTGAAGTCCAGGGTTTTTGGTTTGCTTCTTTCCTTCCTTCCTTTAATCAGGATCCTGAACTCAACCATATCATGGTCACTACTGCCTAGCTTGCCATTTACCTCTATGTCCCTGATTAATTCTTCCCTGTTTGTGAGCAGCAAGTCGAGCAGTGCAAGGTCCCTAGTTGGTTCCTCTAGCATTTCTACCGGAAAGTTGTCCCCAACACTCTCTAAAAATTTCCTGGATTGCCCATGCACTGCTGTATTGGCCTCCCAGCAGATGTCAGGGTAACTGAAGTCCCCCATCAACACCAGGGCTTGTGATCTACAAGCTTCCGCTAGTTGTCCATAGAACACCTCATCCACCTCCTGTTTCTGGTCTGGTGGTCTATAGCAGACCCCCACCACAACATCCCCCTTGTTGCTTTCCCCTCTCAGTGTAACCCACAGACTTTCTACTGGCACGCTTCCACTTCCATAATGGAGCTCTGAGCAGTCATAGAGCTCTTTTACATATAGTGCTACTCCCCCCCCTCTTCTTCCCTGCCTGTCTTTCCTGAACAGTTTATACCCATCCATAACAGAGCTCCAGTCATGCAGACTATTTCACCATGTCTCTGTTATTCCTATGATATCATAGTTCCTTGTCTGTGCTAGTATTACCAATTCTTCTTGCTTATTTCCCAGGCTCCTCGCATTAGTGTATAGGCACCTAAGATACCCAGCCGATTGCCCTACTTTATCATGTTGATTTTCAATTCTATTACATAAACCTCCTTGCATTTTTTCTTGTAGTTCTCCTCCACCACTCTCCTCGTATATTGGGGCTTCAGTAGAGCACTTAGACATTTATTTGATTCCGCCCCCATGTTCCAACCACCTTCTCTTTTATTCCTGGTGCTATAGTCCCAGCCCCCCCCCCCAATTCCATCCCTTCCCCCAGATCACCCACATTGTCACTTACTTGTGGGCTTTGGTCTCCTTCCCCCGTTGAACCTAGTTTAAAGCCCTCCTCACTAGGTCAGCCAGTCTGTGCCCAAATATACTCTTCCCCTTCCTGGACAGGTGAAGGCCATCTCTGCCTATCAATCCTCTGTCGTGAAACAGGACTCCATGGTCAAGGAAGCCAAATCCCTCCTGACCACACCATCTTCGCAGCCAGGCATTCACCTCTAGGATGCATCTGTCTCTCCTCAGGCTTCTAGCCTTGACTGGAATGTTCAGGGCAGGTACAAAGACTGGCTGCACAGATGTCGTTCTTTAGCATTGGAGGGTGGGGGTGCTTCATACTCAGGCACCACCAAAAGTGCTGCTGCTTTAGGGAGAGCGCTGGAGGCAGCTGCTAAGAGGAAGGAGCATCCCCTGTGTCACACAAGGTTGGGGGTGTTCCCTAGCCTGTCAAGGCACTATAGGGCTGCAGTAGGGAACGTGTATATGGTCCTTTGCACAACCGTTAAACATTCTGGGTCCCCTACACAGGTGATGAGTTAACACCAGTATCAGTGGCCAAAATGCCCCTCTTTGCTGTTGTCTCTGGTGTGCCCCCAACTGATGGTCTGGCAGCAGGAACTGAGTAAAGAGCTCAGCTGTCAGCTCTGTGTTAATGCAACACACTCACCTCCTCCCCTTGTAGCGCAGGACTCCGGCAGTTAATGGGACCTGCAAGGACGGGAGTTATGGGGCAATTACCTCAGTCTTTTCTGCCTGAAACTTTTAAATAATCACTCAGCCAGAAGCAGAGACCCCACATGGGAATCTTCAGGCCAATTGGTTTAATTTTGGCAAACTTGTACGCAAATGAAAATGTGTGTGACATTCCCTTCCTGCAGTCTAGTTTGGTGTCCCTCTGTGCCTCCCCTATTGCCCATTCCTGGCCACTACCTTACTCTACTTTGCTAGGTGGGCACCCATTCCTGGGTCAGTCTGCACCAACCTCCTGTGTGTAACTGGTCACAGGCAGGGGATGTGCACTGACTAGCCACTCATGGGCTGGTCCCCCACTGAGCTCTTCATGTCCCACATGCCACCCTGGGAAACTCCACCCTGCAGGACTCAGGACCCTCCCCTGGTCACTGCAGGCTCATTTTCTCCAGGCTGCCAGGTTAACAAAGAAACTGATAATGCATCACTTTTGCTCTGAGTTGGGCATGCTCACTTTCACTCTCTTTCCAAAATCCACCCAGCTTCACATAAAACAAGCACAAATTTATTGGTTAAAACTTGATTCTAAGTATGTATATATCAAATCAGTGTGAACTCAATTAGCCAATCAGTCAAGGAGTTCATCACTAGCAAATAAAAGGAAATACACATTTTAAGGTAAAGGTCACTGTTGCAGTCCATTTCTAACTTACCTACATACTTTAGCCTACTGATGGTTTTGCAGCCACGTGTTCATTGTCATGTGGGTATGTACAGGTCTTGGGAGTTGTTTCAAGATGGAGGCTAAAGCAGAAAAATCGCCAAAATGTTAAAAGTGTCTCCTTGTTTTTTTTTTTCTCTCTTCCTTCAGTCAGCTGACCTTTCCCTCACCAGTTGAAACACTTAGTTTGCATAGTCTGTGTGTGGTATGCACCCCTGGGTACATGTGAGTCCCGCTCCATTTGTTTGCCTTGCACTTGAGCCATCTGAAATACACCTGGAAGCACATTTCATATCTGTACATATGTATGATGTTGAAGGAAACATGATACTGTAACAATAATGCAAAGTATGTCATGCACATTCCAAAAAAGAGCTGCATGGCATATTTACCATTAAACCACACAATTAAATTACAATGGTGAACAGGAAAGACACACGGATCACATTACCGGAGGTGAGGGCAGCGTCCAGAGCATCACAATGTGGTCTTGTGACTGCCAGTGTCCCAGACTTCACTAATGAGGGTGCCAACATATCTCACTGAATCACCACTCTGTCTTAGATTCTTATTCAGGTGAGCTCTTTTCTTCAATAATATGTGTTGTAAAAAGTTGCACAGTCCAAAAAAGTATTATGGATAAAAATATCTTTTACCTATTATATCTTTTCAAACTTTCAAATAGATTGGAAGTTCTCTTTTTAATGTATTACAAACAAGAGTAACTGTAAGTGCATGATCTACTTTCTTTATGTAATAGATTCATAGCTTTCTAGTCCACTAGGAACCATTAGACCATCTCTTCTGACCTCTGGCCACTAAATTTCACACAGTTACATTCTGTTAAGCCCAATAACTCTCATTAGACTAAGGCCTGCTCTATAGTAGGATTTTAGAATATCGAGGTTAGAAAGGACTGCAAGGGTCATCTATACTAAACTTGCACCAAGATGCAGGATTTGCTGTGGCTACACCATCCAAGACAAGTGGCTAATGAGCCTCCTTTTGAAAACCTCCAGTGAAGAAGTTTCCATGACCTCTCAGGGCAGTCTGCTCCATTGTCCTGCTGCTCTTAAAATGAAGAAGTTCTTTCTGAAATTTCATCTGCACCTTCTGTGAAGTAGATTTTTTTTCCATTGCCTCCTATTCTGTCCTCTGCCAGAAGACACACAAAAAACAAAACAAAACAAAACAAAACAAAACAAAAACAAAAAAAAAAACCTGTTCTTTTTGTATGGCAGCCTTGTAAGTATCTAAAGACATCTATTTATCTTCTCTTAATCTTATTTTTTCCAAAGTAAATGTACCCAGTTCCTTCTGTGTTTGCTCATATGGCTTTCATTCCATCCATTTGAATATCTTTATCACTTGCTTCTGGTCCTTTGCTAGGTTCTGCAACTCTTTTCTTTACATTGGTAACCAAAACTGAAAAGAGTACTCCAGCTGAAGCCTCACCTGTGCAGTGTAAAGCAACACTCTTATCTCCCATGACTTGTGTCTCTGTTAATGCTGCACAAAATGGCTTTTTTTTTTTCAACAGCAGAGAAATGCACACCGCTGAGAGACGTAGCTAGGTGAATCAAGACTCCAGTGTAGACTGCATCAGGTCTGTGGCAAAATTCACATGAGAAGAAATGTATTCCTTTGATCTAGGAACAACCTATCAGGGAGATGGATTATCTGTGCCAATGGGAGAACCCTTTCTGTTGGCATGTGGATCATCTACATTAAAGTACCTCAGTGGAGTTTCTTTAGTGTTTTAAGAGTAGATAAGCCCTTTTTTCAAGTATATCATCCGGAGAAGAACAGTCTCTGATGTGAAGACTTGAAAACCCTCCACTATTTTTCAACATCTTTTTTTGAAATGTGGACATTGGGACTGGCAGCAATATTCCAGTATCAGTTTTCACACTATCATATACAGACATACAATTATTCACCTCCTCCCATTCACTGCTCCTATTTATACGTTCAAGTATCATGTTAATCCTTTTTAACAACAGAATCACACACAAACAAACAGACAGACAGACAGACAAACAAACAAACCAAAAAGGAGTCTACTGGCATTTTTAAAGACTAACAAATTTATTTATTGCATGAGAAAATCCCATGAAAGCTCATATGATAAATTAATTTCTTAGTCTTTAAAACTGTCACCAGATGCCTTGTTTTTTTTTTTTTGCACGACTAGACTAGTACAGCTGCTTCTTTGGGACTTAGAGTCACAGTAGGATCCTCAATGACTTTGTTGTCCATTATGGCCCCTCAATCCTTTTTCTAGGTCAGTGTTTTCCATTATACAGTCCCCATTGTGTAGGTCAGGACTGGATTCCCTGTTTCAAGATGATAGCGTTGAATGTGCTTGTCGTAAAACCTTGTCTTTGAATATGTTCTCTTACTAAACAGTCCAGATCCATGTATAAGCATCTCCTGTCCTCAGCACTTAAAGCACCCTGCCCAATGTTGTGTTCTTTACAAATTTCACCTGGAATGATTTTATATTTATTTGGAGATCACTGATGAAAATAAGAAATGATCCCTGCAGAACCCCACTAGACACATCCCTGTTTACTGACAGTGGCCCATTTACACCTGCTTTCTGAAATCTGAAAGGTAACTGGTTTTAATCCTTTTAACATATGCTCTATTGGTAGTTTATAGTGTTAATTAGACAGAATTTATATTGACTTTGCTTCTGTCTGTTTGTATTCCCTGTGCTGTCCCATCACAGCCACCTCATTTATTCACTGGTGCAAGCTTTTCAGGCCTGTTCATTCAAAAAGATTTATACCCTAGAAAATGCCTTTTAATAGCCTCCTTGATAGCTAATGGCCTGGAAAGTATTTCAGAACCTCACACAGTTTTAATTCATCAGACGGTTTCTTTCCAGATACAGGACAAAAATATTTACTGAACACATCTACCTTGTATGAAGAGTTACAAGTTCTTTCTCTCCCTCTGACAATTGGCTTTTACCTTCACTAGGATTTCTTTTGTTCTTTATTTAGTTAGTAACCTCTTTTTTTCCCCTTGCATATTGCCAAGATCCAAAGGGGTATCTGTATTAGTCTAGTTCAGTAAAACAAACAAGGAGTTCTGTGGCACTTAAAGACTAACAAATGTGTTTATTGCATGAGCTTTTGTGGGAGAAAATCCCACTTTGTCAGATGCTTTGATGATGAGGGAAATTACAGAATGCGGGGGGAAAAAAAAAGCTCATGCAATAAATGCATTTGTTAGTCTTTAGTGCCACAGAACTCCTTTTTTTTTTGTTCCATTTAGCCCTGAAAAATGTGGATTTTTCCTTGATGTCCATAACCTTTTTTATCCTTTGTCTTAAGTTCCCATTTGTTTTGCTTGCTATCTGTTTCTATTTTTTCCCAAGTGTAATATATTTCTTCCCTCCCCAGAACTGATGCCTTCACTTTGCCACTGATACATGGTGTTAGTCAAAGTTGTCCACTTTCATGGCTGTGGAATCATGGCTTTGGGGATATGTAATAAATACTTCTTAAAAAAATGCCAGTTTCATTCGTATTTTACTGTATAAAATTTTCCACCCAATCCTTTTTACTTATAATTTTCAAGTTCTCAGGAATGAGCCCTTTTGAAGCACTACATATCTATAGATAATATTGGTTAGGAACTGATCTCTATTTGTCCATTTAAATGTAATCCCCTCCATATTTTATTTTGTTTTATTCTATCACATAACCTCTTCTTTACCTCCCCTTTAAACTAAACAGTCTCAGACTTTTCAATCTCTCTGCATGTGGCAGTTTCCTGAATTTCATAATCAGCCTCTGAAATCCCGTTTACGTTTGCAACATTCTTTATAGGGAACAAAATTGAACGTGCAACCAAAACAGGCTGTTTTCCAAATCAATGTCTTTGTTTTAAACATTTCTGCGCATGAACAGGCCTTTTGTTGACTTCCTGTGAATGATGCCAGATGTTTTCCTGAAGGCGTGTTCTAGTTGGGATACCTCCCCGGCGTATGCCTTGGCAAACATTGTCTTATTTCCACCCTAAGATTATAAGAAACTTGGAGGGTGACTGGGGAACTCAGTCTGGCAAGGACTCTATAGCCTGGGTTTCATGGCACTGAGGACCAGTAATGGAACTGATATTACAGGGTCAGTTATTTATAATTCATTTCTCTGATTAATTAAACTGCCATTTTCCTGTGTGAGTGACCGTTCTACTTATAGCCCAGGGTTTAAATTTACTCTTGATTTCTCATGCAATGTTATCTTTAACAGATACACCATGTCATAAATAACCATTGAATGCTAAGTAGAGTTTAATAGTGGGGTAGTAGAAGTATATGCCTGATGAACAGAGGTGGCTTTAGGCTATGTGGAGTCCTAGGAGAAGGCCCATTATGGGGCCCACCACCCTTCTGCAACACCCCCCCCCGGCAGGGGGGGGCCCCCGCGCCCGGCGCCCCCCCCCCTGGGGGGGGCCCGGGGCCGGGGTCTTCTCGCCCCCTGTCCCACCCATTTTTTAACCCCCCCCCCCCCGGTGCCCTCCCTGCATGCCCACCCATCCTGCTCCGCTGCTCGCCTGTTCTACAACAGCCCAGGGTTTCTCGCCTGGCCCTCCCCACCCCCACCATCTTGCCCCTCCCCACCAGAAACACAGAAGCCGGCTCAGATGCACATGTGGCGCTCCTCAAGCCCTTGAGTCAGCCACCTCAGTTTCTGTTAGGCAAAGCAGGGAAAACTATGGGGGCCTTTACTCCTCGGGGCATTAGGAGTCCTCCTGCTTTGCCTACCCCAAAAGTTGTTTCTGCTGATGAATAGTTAGAAAGCATAAATACTTAGTGTGTGCATAAGCAAGAGAGTTGGAATCTATTAGAGGTCTCACCTCCTGTAGTTTTTGTTTGCTAACAGAGGTAGAAGCCCAAAGTCCGGTAGCAGGCAATACAATAGGTTTACTGGTGTTGACTAGCCTTTTTTTCCAGCTTCCACACCAGTGATTCATTTTTCCTTCCCTTCTACTTCCTGATGTACCTCAGATATTTTTACCAATCATTTTTTACAAATATACCAGATAATTTTATAACCACTCCTAACATATTATAACATAATCCTCCACCCACTCATACCCCACCACCTTAACTGAATGCAGCTAATTACAAGACAGATGGAAACAATTAAGGTGCAGACAGAAGTCATCAGAGCAAGAGATAGCAGGATAACAAAACAATGCAAAATTTTGTCACAAGTGTGATGCTGTTGAGGTGTTGGCTCTTTTTGATATGATGTATTTGGAACATGTGGATGTGACTGCATCCTACCCAGTTCATGGCTGCTTCTGGTGCTTCTTGCCTTTACTTAGTCAAAGCACAAAGCCTCAGACTGTCCTTTGGTTTGCTACTAATTTTGCTAGCTAGTGACACAACATAAAGAAAACCATAGGTCTTATAGGCAGGCCTAAGTATTTATAGTGTAACACTCCACACACACTTTTTTTTTCTTCCCCTTTTGGGATTCCCCTGCTCCAGCATGCCTGGAAAAGCCTAGGACATATGGTGACACATTTCCTGATAGAGCCAGGCATCAGCTTGGAAGGTGTTGGTGCTCCATTTGCCACACTGCCCCCGTGTAATATAGTGCTCTACACCTTCTCTCCACCGATTCTAATTAGTATTCCAGACTTCCCATTACATTGGGTTTGGGAAGGTTGGGTCCAGGTTGTCTGTTACACTTGACAGGGAGCGTTTCCTACATTATGTATGCTTTATCATCAATGGTGTTGCTGTAGAGGGTTGTACTCCCTTTGACTGTTTCCATATGCAATGCACTACAAATACACAACACAATACCCCAGCTGCCAAAATAATCCACAGCAACACCAAGAGTCCTGACCATTGTGATATAGTACAACATCCTGGCTGCCACCACCAGAAAAACTGTTTCTCCTCTTTTGACAGGTTTAGAGCATTATCAACACCATCCTCAAGTGTGTATTGTAACTGTGTCCAGTCATCGGCAGTTTTGGTGAGTTGCTCCTGTAATCTTTGTGTAATCCTGGCCATATTATGAGTCCACTGAATATCCACAGTGAAATTTGGCATTGTCCAAACCAGTTCTACCACTTAGTTAGGAATGTGGGTATAAGCACTTGATACAATTGTACGCAGCAATGAGGTCCACTGATCCATTAGTGCACCTTAGTCCAGGGGCAGAGCAAAGATATTCATAATCCGGTCATGTGCTGTAGCCATGTGCGTCCTAGTGTTACATCACAGGATTGTGTACATTCCCAACAGAATACACCATTCCCAATATACATTAGCCCCGGATGCCTCCCCCCCACTTTTTGCAATAGGCCACTGGTTCTCCTCTATAATCATAGAAGGACACACCCTGATATTTCCCCTTGATATACACTCACTTAGCCTAATAATAGTCCAATTTCCACTACCCCACCCTCCCTACCTACCTCCCAGTGGTTCCCAATGCACTCCTCCTTCCCTTGTCCCTCCTAGAGGGCTCAGGGGCACAACCTGAGTTGTATACCTGTCCCACAGCATCATGATAACTGTTATACAAGTGCTGGCCCCACAGGTTAGGGATATTATTTTCCAGGTGGATGGGTATATTTTGCAACTGTGGATAAATGTGGGTTTGCCTCATTATTTAGCACAGAAGGACATTGCCCTGCCCAAGGATCCCTCATGATGTTCATTAACATTCTTAACTGAGCATTTTGTATACCTACACATTTGTGTCTCCATGCTAATCTTCTGAAGTCATCCCCCACCCAAGTCAATTAGTTAACCACAGGTTCACCTCTGCTGCTTTTCCCCATCCTGCGGCGATTGCCAATAAAAGCTGTACCATCACTTCATTGCTTTGTTGTTGACATTTTACATTTTGGCTTATCAATTGTTTAGTTACCCACTCATCTCCCAGATTGCAGGTCCATAGAAAATCGTAGGCCTTATAGGCAGGCCTAAATATCTATATTAAAATGGATAGCCATCTTAGTCTAGTCCAGTGAAAAAACAGCAAGAAGTTGTGTGGCACTTGAAGACTAACATATTTATTTTTTTCATGAGCTTTCGTGGGAGAAAATCCCACTTCCTCAGATGCTTCAAAGATGGGTGAACTGCTCTGATTTGCTGTTACTTTATGACCTGATCCTTTGTTCTATACCCCCTTGCATTTAGTTTCATTCCTTTCTGTAAGTTCACCCATCTTCAAAGCATCTGAGGAAGTGGGATCTTCTCCCAAGAAAACTCATGCAAAAAATAAATCCGTTAGTCTTCAGGTGCCACACAACTCCTTGTTATTTTTTCCACTAAATATCTATAGTCTAACAAAATTCAAGACCTAGATGCTGGGGCTTGGAGGATTTCAGCTTAGCTATTTTAGGCCTTAGCCTTAATACATCCTGACCTAACTGACCCAAGAATAACCTACTGTCATAAGATTATAGACAAAAATGCATAAGGGTGTGAGACTGTGAAATAAATTAATTTTAACATTGTAATGTTAAATTAATTGTGACATAAATTAATTGTTACACTGTAACATTCATTTAAAGTTCCCAAAATGCTCCTGAAACATATGTCTCTCAAATGTGCACCCTAACCACAGTTATGGTTTGTATGTCAATGCTAATGAGAATAAAAGGAACAATACACAATACATAGCAAAAACAGTAACTCAGTTTTTCAGGACACCAGAACAATAAAGAGAAAGAGGGTTCACATGTTCATAAAAATAGACAGAATGCTTATACAGAATGTAAACATAAATCATTCTATGAAAGGACAGCGTCCAAATTGGAAAAATTGAGCTCCCAACGGAAAATTCTAACAAGTCATCCCTCTATAGATGAGCAATCCAGGAGAGACCTGCTAGATGCTAAGAATAGTTAGGAGAAGTTTGCCTCTAGCACAATTGGTGAATGGCTAGATCTAGGAGATGTATATGTGGTAATGTTCCTAATTTATTAGTAACTTCAAAAAACTTGATAAAAGGTATAAGACCTTGTTGTTGTGACTTTCTGCATTCATTAGTTTGGTCTTCATGAATTTCTCTGAGCTCTGGCTCTAAAAACAAGCAGTGTCAAATATACTGAACCACACCTTATCTTACAGTAAAGAAAAAAAATAAAAGGCCATATACATGCATTTGAGAACAGCAGCCCCTTGTGCATGTATCAACCCATTTCAACACTGTCTGTCATCCGGGCATTTGCACTGCTACCATCAGCCTAAGTCCTCTGCATCTAAAGGAAGTCAGGGGAACCCACAGAACTCTGCATGCAGGAGACACTGTTCTTCCTCAGACTCGGACACCTTGTCCCCTACGCAATGTCAAATTCCAACACAACCGATTTCACGAACCCCTCCTACTTCATTCTGCTGGGGATTCCTGGGCTGGAGATGGCACATGTGTGGATCTCCATCCCCTTCTGCACCATGTATGCCTTAGCCATCTTGGGGAACTTCACCATCCTGTTGATCGTGAGGGTGGAGCCGAGTCTCCATGAGCCCATGTACTATTTCCTCTGTATGCTGGCTGTCGTTGACCTAGTCATGTCTACGTCAACACTGCCCAAAATGTTGAGCATCTTCTGGTTCAAATCCAGGGAGATCGATTTCAGTGCTTGCCTCACACAGCTCTACTTTATTCACTGCTTCTCAGTGATGGAGTCTGGGGTCTTTGTGGCTCTGGCTTTTGATCGCTATGTGGCCATCTGCGACCCCCTGAGACATTCCACCATCCTGACAAACCCTGCTGTGACCAAGATAGGCCTTGCTGTGCTGCTACGGAGTGGTCTACTGGCAATGCCCTTTCCCTTCCTGGCAAGCAGGTGGCCCTACTGCAGAACAAACATCATCTCCCACACATACTGTGAGCACCTAGCCGTGGTGAAACTAGCCTGCACTGATATCCGCATCAGCAGTTACTATGGCCTCCTGGTGACTTTCTTAGTGACTGGGCCAGATTTGTCTTTTATCACCTTTTCCTATACTCAGATCCTAAGAGCCATCTTTGGCCGTCCCACAAAGGGTGCCCAACTCAAGACCTTGGGTACTTGTGGATCCCACCTCTGTGCCATGTTAACTTCTTATATCCCAGCTCTTTTCTCCTTCCTCGCACACCGGTTTGGCCAAAATGTGCCCCTGTATTTCCATATCATGATTGCCAATGTATACTTCTCTGTACCCCCTATGCTAAACCCCATCATTTACGGGGTAAGGACCAAACAGATCCGGAACAGGCTGCTCCACTTCTTTACACATAAATGGACCTAAATTTTCTTCTGGTGCACTACCTGAGACTTAGCTCCATGGAGATCTGGCTGGTGACCTGGTGAGGGACATTCCTTCCTAGATCACTTACAGGATGGTGAAAAGGGACATTAGACCCTTCTCTGCCTTTAAAAACATCAAGACTGGTTGAATGAGAGAGACAGAAGCTCGGCCATGAAAGCAGCATGGAGGTAGCATAAGGGACTCTTTGGTTGCAGAGCTATGGCTGCAGCAGAGAGACGGACTCCAGCTGGAGGAGACATTGGAAAAAGTGGGGGTCGGTTGCAGTGCCCATCTGCAGCTCATGAAAAGTGACATTTCATGTTACTTCCAGCAAACAGTATCCTGCAAGGATGGTTTAGGGTCCATGCTGAGAACAGTCTGCCCTTTCCATGTGTGCTGTGTGCCTATATGTTCAACTCTTTCTTTTTTCTGCCAGTATGATGAGGATACCCATTGGCCAAGCTCCCCCTCTCTGCCTCCGGATGTCGGCTTCCTTTAACATCATTACTTTCTGCCCTTCTTTCTATTTTCTGCTTAGCTTGCAAGGGCTGGTGCATGAGCACTGCTGTATGCCCATTCCTTTCTTCTCTGTCATTATCACTTTCCTTCTGGGCAATGCCTCTTTGCTCTCCCTCATCAACAAGGAGCCCAATCTGTTTGTGCCCATATGTCTCTTTTATGTCATGTTGGCCCTGACAGACGTCGCTTTCTCCAGCTCAGCTTTGCCCAGGGCACTGTCTGTTTTTCTGCCAGTCCTGCATCATCTCAGAGTTCCTATGCAAGAACGTGACCATGACATTGTGGGCCTGTGGAGCAGTAAGCTCTCAAATGTTTACGCTCTGGTTCTGTTCCTTGCTATAATCAGCTTTATCCTCTTCCTTTTCTACACCCAATTCCTGCCAGTCATCTTCCATATTCCCTGCCAGTGGCCCTGGCAGAAGGCCCTCAACACATGCTGGTCCCAGCTGGACATCATCCTCATTCTCAATGCCCTCAGATGCTTCTCCTTATTCAGCCCCCACTTTGGCCATAGTATTGTCATCCCCCTCCTCCCTTAAGTCCCCATCTTTCTGTCCAACTTCAACATGACCTGCTGGTTCCAGTTACGCTCAGCTCCCTAATCTATGGGGCAAAGACCAAGATAATCTGCTACAGAGTGCTGAGGATGTTTCACCCATGGAAGGATATCATCATGGTGCTGGCAGAGTGTTACACAGTCTGAGTGGGTTTGAAGGGGCTGGCAGGAGCTGAACACAATCTAAGCATAAGTGGAAGATCCTGGATGGATGCTTGAGAAGCCAAGAGCTTCACCACTGATGCTAGCACTTGGAACGCCACGCAGGCTGACACATTCATACTTGGTGGTGCTGGAGCCACAAAGCCTGGGGAGAACAGGCTCTATAGCGTGTGACTCTGAAGAGATGAGAGCTCAGACACTGAATCAGAGAGAAATGTGCCTGGATAAATGAGGATGGACCCTGGAGAATCATGAACATTGCTTCTTCCAGTGGGGACCCACCTGCAGCTGAACTTTTCCATGTAAACTGAGGTCTGGCTCATGCTGTACTCCAGTGATGAATAAATGCAGCCTTGCTCTGAAGAGTGGCAACATCATGCTACAGAGCCTTGCCTCAGTATGATTCATTGTTGGTAGCCTCAGGGACAAGCAAGGGTGATGGATGACCAAGGGGCCAGCCTTGGAGGCCTGCAGCTATGTGGATGGATCATGAGGTGATGGGAATGGAAGCAAGGTCTGAGTATCTGCTGGTACTCCCACTTCTGAAGTGGCTGAAGAAGGGGAACTTTATTTGCATGGGATCTATATCTGCATAGGCCCACCTCACTGCTTAGTAGAATGAGGAAAACTGATCAGTGTGTCTCGTGCTGAGTTAGAAATCTCACTGGACTGTTAAGTGCAGAATTAATGAAATCTTATCTCCCTGTCATATAAAGCCTTGGCAGCAGAACTGCTTAGCCTGTTTAGATTCATTCTCATTACAGCAAAAGCAGCTAGAGTCCTGTGGCACCTTATAGACCAGGGGTGGCCAAACTTATGAAACTCAAGAGCCACACAAGTTGATTACTAAAACTTCGAGAGCCACACTGAGGCATATAGCCACACACTTTTACCTACTCCAAAACTACTGTTTAAAATTCATTGTCCACTTTAATTTTATCATAAAAAAGGACAACTTTTGATCCTACCAGTGTCTGATTCTAATAATTACTTAAGGTTACCATGAACATTAGGCCTATACAGTAAAAACTTAGCCACTGCTCAATGTAGAAGACTGCAGGCTAGTGGTGAATTATTTCAAATTCTGACCATGCCACACTTCTCCCCACCATCCCTGACCATGCTGCACTTCTTCCCATCATCCCAACCCCCTCCTAAACTCCTAGGCCGGGGCTGCTTTCCTAAATTGATTTGCTGACATTCTTCTGGGAGCCACAATTTTTCACTGAAAAGCCGCATGTGGCTCCCAAGCCGCAGTTTGGCCACGCGTGTTATAGACTAACAGATTTCTTTGAGCGAAAGCTTTCGCGGGCTACAACCCACTTCCTCAGATTCATGAAGTGGAAAGTACAGTAGAGGGGTATATATACACATGCAGAATGGAGGAGGGCAAGTGTTAGCAAAGTGAGTTCAGAGGGCAGATAGGGCACATTCACACCAGTAGATCAAAGACAGAGAATGTGTGAACAGATGAATCACTGTTTGTAATGTGTTAACCATACTAAATCTCTATTCAGACACAGCCTGATGGTGTCAAACTTGAAGATTAGCTCCAACGCTGAAGTTTCATGCTGAAGTCTGGTTTTGAAGTTTCTTTTTTTGAAATATGGCAACTTTAAAGTCTGCCACTGAGTGTCCATGGAGTTTGAAGTGTTTTCCTATAGGTTTATGGATGTTGCCATTTTTGATATCCGTTTTGTGTCCATTTATCAATTTATACAAGGAGAGTCTGGTTTGCCCAACATACATGGCAGAGAGGCACTGCTGCCACATGATAGCATATACCACGTTAGTAGATGTGCAGGTGAATGAGCCGCTGATGGTGTGGCTGATGTGGCTGGGGCACATGATGGTGTCCCTGGAGTCAATGTGCGAGCAGAGTTGGCAACAGGGGTTGTTGCAAGGATAGGTTTCTGCATTGTTGTCCCTCTTGTATGGTGCTTTGTTGCTGGTGAGTGTTTGCTTCGGGTTGGGAGGCTGTCTGTAAGCAAGGACAGGCCTGCTTCCCACGGCTTCAGAGAGTGTGGGATCATCTCTGAGGCTAGGTTGTAGATCTTTGATGTTGTGTTGGAGGGATTTAAGCTGGGGAATCTACATGATGACCAGAGCTGTTCTGCTGTTTTCTCTGTCAGTTCAGTCCTCTAGTAGGTGACTCCTGGGCAGGGGCGTCGCTGCCCCAGTCAGGGACCCAGGGCATGGCCCCAGGCCCTGCCTCCCGACCGCAGACCACGCTCCCTGACTACAGGACATGCCCCTTGGCCGAGGACAGGGTCGGAAGCCACCGCGTGCCGCCGTGGGTGGCTGGGACCCCCATCCCCGGGCGGGCACAAGGCCAGAGGGGCTGCCGCTGCTGCGTGCGGCCGAGCACTGGATCCCCAGCTGGGGACAGGGCTGCTGCAGCCACGGGTGGGTGGGCCCCAGATCCCCCACTGGGATGGGGCTGCCACAGCTGCAGCCGTGGGCAGCTGGGCCCCAGATCCCCGGCTGGGGACGGGGCCAGGAGTGGACTCCATGGCTGAGCTCTGGATTCCCAGCTGGGGATGGGCCTGCCGTGGCCACAGGTGGCTGGCCCCAGATCTCCGGCTCGATTGGGCCAGAGACCATGGGGGGCACCAGACCCAGGGCACTGGTGCCGAGATTCAGGGCACATGCCCTGGGTGCCCAGCACCAGCAATGTCCTTCCTCCTGGGTACCCATCTGGCTCTGTTAATTTGTTATTTTGTTTTGTTTTGTTTTGTTTTGTTTTGTTTTGTTTTGTTTTGTTTTGTTTTGTTTTTTTTCCATTTCACCTGCTGGGTACTGTAGTTTCAGGAATGCCTGGTAGAGATCTTGTAGAGATTTTATATAAGGTAGAGCTGGATTTGCTCTGATCCCCCAGAGAGAGAAAAAACAGACCTACAAGATCTCTACCAGGCATTCCTGAAACTACAGTACCCAGCTACTGAAATGAAAAAAAATAATAATAATAATAATTAACAGAGCCAGACGGGTACCCAGGAGCCACCTACTAAAGGAATGAACTGACAGAGGAAACAGAAGAACACCTCTGGTCATCACCTAGAGTCCCCAGCTTAAATCACTACAACACATTATCAAAGATCTACAACCTAGTTTCAAAGATGATCCCACACTCTCTCAAGCCTTGGGAGGCAGGCCTATTGTTGCTTACAGACAGCCGTAGAACCCAAAGCAAACACTCACCAGCAACAAAGCACCATACAAGAGGGACAACAATGCAGAAACTTATCCTTGCAATAACCCCTGTTGCCAACTCTGCTCACACATTGACTCCAGGGACACCATCATTGGCCCCAACCACATCAGACACACCATCAGCGGCTCATTCACCTGCGCATCTACTAATGTGGTATATGCTATCATGTGCCAGTGTAACCTGCTAGGGTGGGCTCAAAGTCACTCAATTGCCCCTCTCCAGTGCCTCACAGAGAAAACCCCTGATGAAAGCAACTGGAGAGCCAGGATCCAGTTGTCAAAAGGACTCACAGCGAAGACTGCTCAGAGTTCCCATCCCTCATTAAACTACCACTCAACAGAAACGTAACAATGAACTTTATTAACTAACTAAACACACCTTATCCTAAAGAACCATAATACATTTAAACAAAAGAGTAAGAAACCCAAGAGTCCCAAAGTTCAGGTGGAGTCACCCTTATCTCAGTTCCAGTCTTTTAAGTCCTTGGGGCTTGAATGCAGAACGAAAGCAATCCTCATCCTCTCTAGCTGCAGGAATCTTCAGGCAGATGCCATGCAGTCCTTTCTTCCTCCTGTGCAGCCAGCACCATGCAATCAGGTCACTGGCCATCCAGCTCTCAGTTCTGCTGCAGACAACTCCCCTGCAAAGCAGTCGAAAGCTGGGACAAAACATCCTGCAGTCCACTCCTGCTCAGCTCCTTTCACTGAGTCCCTTAGCCAATGTCCTCTGCAGCTCTCTGTTTGCTCCTCTCCAGGCTTCTCTTCTCAGGCTTCTCCCTGGGTAGGTAATTCCAGCTCAACAATAAAACTTGTGGAACCTGCTCAGTGTGCTCCCTCACCCTCTTACCAGAAGTTTCTGGTTTCTGGGCTGCAAAATCTGCCCAGCAACGTAACCCAGCCATAAGGATCCCTAAAAGAGATTGCACCTATTTAGGCACATGGGTTACACCAGCAGTGCCCCTCTGCCATGTATGTTGGGCAAACCAGACTCTCCTTATGTAAAATGATAAATGGACACAAAACGGATATCAAAAATGGCAACATCCATAAACCTAAAGGAAAACACTTCAACCTCCATGGACACTCAGTAGCTGACTTTAAAGTTGTCATATTTCAAAAAAAGAAACTTCAAGACCAGACTTCAGCATAAAACTTCAGCGTTGGAGCTAATCTTCAAGTTTGACACGATCAGGCTGTGTCTGAATAGAGACTTAGTATGGTTAACACATTAAAAACAGTGATTCATCTGTTCACACATTCTCTGTCTTTGATCTCCTGGTGTGAATGGGCCCCATCTGCTCTCTGAACTGACTCTGCTAACACTTGCCTTCCTTCATTCTGCATGTGTACATATACCTCTCCACTGTAGTTTCCACTTCATGAATTGGTCGAACTGGGTTGTATCCATCAAAGCTTATGCTCAAAGAAATCTGTTAGTCTGCAAGTTGCCACAGGGCTCCTTGTGCTTTTGCTATACACAGACTAACATGGCTGCCCCTCTGGAGAATTCTCATTATAGTAGAATTTAAGAGCTTGAACAAAAGGCCTAGTAGGAAAGACTAGATATGAGGTATGAGGCCTAGTGAACAGGCCATGACAGAAGGCATGAGGTAAAAGAATGGTCCGATTAGCGGGAATCAGGCTGTGTGATCTCACAGGAACTGAAAATAGGTAAGCTGATATTTGATTAATAGGAATGAACTGGGAAAAATACACCTCAAAGATAGGCAATTCTGAATTGGCTGAGCACGGAGAGAAAAAGGGCCAAACCAATTCAGGGTAAAAGCAATGTTGTACAAATTGCAGAATGAACTCTTTATGCATGGAAGTGTATTGGAATAGTGATAAATAAAGAAATTTGACCAACAGAAGTAAATGGATGCTATAAAAGGATGGGTCTTTATGTTAAGGGGGCTGAGCAAATGATCTGAGTAATGTATAAAAGAAGGAATGTGAGAGATCAGCTTTGTGCAGTCGGGGGGTGGGGGGGTGAGCTACTCCATTGCACTGTGAGCATAAATGCTGTTGGTGTTTCCGTTGACATAGGTTACTTACCATTGTGCTACGTTGCAATAAAGCCTAGCATGGCACCTTCATTTTTTACAAAACTCCATAGTCCTGATGATTTCTTCAACTGTGAATTTTGCCTTAGGATACTTGGGCTGAGCTGGGAAGACTGGAATCAGCAGAGAAAATGGCTATCTTTAAGAGCACACCTTGACCTCGGCAACCAGGCTAGCATAGTCCCTGCTTCATTTTGAAGCCAGATTTCAGACAACTGAGCTAACAGATTCCCCACTCTGTGCCTAAACCAAAGATAATCTTGAGGTAAGACATGCTCTCTTCTGGAAAACCAAGCTGTTCAGTTTTTCTCACTGGCACAGAAAATCCCTCCTAAAAGCTGGAAGGCTGCACCAGGAAGCTGAGGTTCTGCAGCTGATGATTTCCATCCATGTCAGTTTGACCTGGCCACATCAGGGAATCTCTGGCTCAGCATATTGTCACCCATCACTGAAAGATGCTCAGCCCATGGCAATGTGATGTCCTCCCAGAGCAATCAGGATATGTATACTGCTGTGACACGACAATCCTTCACTCTTTCTACGCATTCTAAACAAAGCTTTACACTTTTTCCGACCTTCCAAATTCAGATGATTTTTGTCAGTCTGGCTGGTTTGTCTTCAGCAAACCTCACTCTTTGGGTCAGCAATTTGTCTGCTTGGTGGTGGTTGTAAACAGAGAGAAAAGTAAAAAGTCTTGTTTTTTATAAATGTTCCATTTCTCCTCTGAGGCTTCCACACCTGCACAGCCCTCTTCAGGATCAGGCTACAAAGAATGTCTTTGTAGGGATCCTATCAGATCCTTATTGAGAAAGTGTCAAACTAGGGTGGTTCTTTTGTTGATGTCTAGGCCAGGCCATTGTTCCTGGAATGCTGAACTAAGTTTGATCTAGACATGCCGAGTGACTGTCAGGGTTTCACAAGAGCTATGGAAGAACAACTTGCGGTTATCAGAAGCCCACAGTGTGTGATAACCCAGCACACAGGTTTCGCCAAACAAGTGCTGAGTTACTTCCTTCCTCTCATTAAAAGATCTTTCTGCACTTGGACTTTGCTTATGATCCTGTGTATCTTTTGAAGACACATAGAGGGGGTGTGCAATTTCCCAGGTGATGGGGAGGGGAAATTGAGTCAGTTTTGTTCTACTGCTGGAAAGGAAGCCCTAGGTATCAAACACAGCCCCAATTCCTACCAAATCCTCCAGCAGAAAGGGTACATGTGAGTGAAGTTAAACCACCTTGCCTTTTCTTAGGACAGACTTGGCTAGAACACAGTTTAGTTCTCATGCTAGCACTTGGCCATAACTCCTTATACCAACCACATCGCCATGACACAGGAATAGTAATAATCAGAGAGAGCTCTTCATTTGCACCTGATCCCTCCCAAAACATGTTTTGTACAAAACCTGTTGCACGAGCATGTAGGGTGTGAACTCAGTGTCACAACAGATGTTAGCAACGGTTAGAGTCAGCTGTCCATTAATATCCACACAGAAGCCTGCAGGGGCTGATCTGCTTGAAGCACTTTGTCAACATATTTTTCCTTCCACCCAGAGAATCCGAAGGCCAGCATCCCTTCCACACATACTGGGGACAAGGCCTGGTACAGATACACTGGATGCTGGTCAACCTAGGAGATTTGCACCCATTCACCAAATATCCATTTACAACAGAATTGAGTCAATGCAGAATCAAAGCGTGGGCTATTTCCCTGCAATTACAAGCTATAACTGCTCTAAACTAGCATGACAGGCTTCCAAATATTCCTCACCTCTTTTCACAGCTGGACAGAAAAGTCCAAGGTGTCTGAGTTCAGATTAACTGTTGTCTAGAAAGGACAGTTTATTTGAGCGTGTTTGCTCCAGCTCAGTGCATGTTGGCTAAAGACTGAGCATTTGTTTTGTTATTGATATTTTTTAGAATTTTTGTGTTGTTAGTGAAGCACCTAATCTGAATTGGTGGAGAGTTAATGCAAACCCATATCTACCGAATATGTCAAGTAAATCTAAGATCTTTTGTGAGGACAGCATGCAATGTTTGATGCATGACCTCAACATGGAAAACACCAGAACATCACCCATCACCACCTACAGTCCCCAAGGCAAATCTCTGCAGCACATTAATAAGGGTCTACAGCTTATTTTGCAAGATGATTATTCACTCTCTCAGGACTTGGGAGGGAGATGTCTCCTTGCTTACGTACTATCCCCAGTCTATATCAAATTATCAGCATCAACTACATGGCATACAACAGCTTTTCTTCATCTATGCACGTATGCATGCTCCATCCTCTCTGCTCCTGGGCATGGCCTTTTGCCATTTTGTTGAGATCTGTAACCCACTCAGCTATGAATCCATATTAACACCATCCAGAATAGCCAAGATGTGACTAGTTTCTCTGTTAAGAACTGTGGTCCTCATATTCCTATGTCCAGTTCTCCTAAAATGGTACCAATAGTGTTGGGCCAACATCCTCCCCCATTCCTACTGCCTGCAGCAGTAGGTCATGACAAAGGCTAGTTCAGGTAGGAGTCAACATCATCTATGATTTGCTGGTAACATTCACTTCAGTGGGGCTAGACTTCTTCCTCATCCTCATACCTTATATGATGATTCTCAAAAGAGCGCTGAACATTGCATCCTGCATGGACTGCCTCAAAACCCTGTACACTTGCATATGCTATGTATGCATTGACTTGCTCTTCTATGTTCCTGAACTTAGATTGACTTTCATATGCAGATTTATGAAGACCTTTTCTCCTTTGTTTGAGATAGTCATGGACTATGTGTATTTGCTGGTCTCACCTTTGATGAACCCAGTTGTGTACAGTGTGAAAACGAGACCTATTCATACAAACATAATCAGAATGCTTGTCAAGTCAGGGGTCAGTGCATCACAAGATGCAGAGAATCATAACCTTGTAACTAGCTGCTTGCTATCCCAAATCCCCATAAGATGGTGGGCTGATCTGGGCAACAGAGAATCCAGTGATTTCAACCAGAAGGTTGGCACTATGGTTTGGGTAGTGCACTGTGGCTCAAGGTCCAAGGTCACACATGGTCCGTGCCATTGCTTGGAATGTAATGTGAGTTACCTAAATCCCTGTGCCCTACCTTGCCACAAGACCCTCCTTCCTTTTCCCATTCACAGGACAGGAGCATGAGGTCATGCTTGGAATTAGAGAGATCAAAAATCTACTTTTGTGCTCTCGTTGCACACAACTTTTTGCATTTCTGGCACACGTGGTAATTTTCTGTCATTTTATTAAAACCTCCTAATCTCCTAGGCAATAGAAACTTGTGACTAGGGTTTTCATTACTTAATTATGCATAATTTAAATAAAAAAACCTAAAATATTCAGCTTACTTGATTCTGATAGCTTCTCTGTTTGGAGAACAATTTATTATGTTTTTTTTTTGTTTGTTTGTTTTGTTATTTTTGTCGTCCCCCCCCCGCCCGAGCCCAAAGTATTCCTGTGAAACTCAAGGACAGAAGGCAGGATATAATTTTTGGATGCTTGCACACTAAGATGGGCACTTGGATCTGATACCTGTTACTTATAATAGCACCAAAGCCCACCTGGATGAGTGTGTAGGGGATGGGAAACAGCAGCTGCCTATCCAGGGATCCCTCAGGCAGGATTTAGCAAATAAATCCAAGCTCTTATATAGCATTTGTCAACAGGGGATTGATACATTGAACAGCAATACATGAGCACAGCACCAGATGGGAACCACCAACATGTTCTCAAGGAATGGGAACTTAAAATGCAGATCTAGTCAATGTGGCATGTACCTATCATTTAAATCAACTTCTCTACCAGATGACTAGGGGACAGTTAATGTGATGCCAGTTTTCAAAGAAAGTTCCAGAAGTGTTTGCAGCAATTATAACCTATTGGCTTCACTATTAGTCAGACTAGTTTAAAACTTTAGAATCATAGAATCCTAGAATATTAGGGCTGGAAGTGATGTCATGAGGTCACCTAGTCCAAACCCCTGCTAAAAAGCAGGACTAATCCACATAAATCATCCCAGTCATGGATTTGTTCAACCGTGTCTTAAAAATTTCCAAAGATGGAGATTCCACCACCTCCCTAGGTCATCCATTCCAGTGCTTTCCCACCCTTCTTGTGAGAAACTTTTTCCTAATATTCAACCTGGAACTCCCCAGGTGCAACTTGAAACCATAGTTCCTTCTTCTGTCTTCGCTCACTACTGAGAGTAGCCTCGTACCCTGCTCCTTGGAGCATCCTTTCAAGTCGTTGAAGGTTGCTATCAAACCCCCCTCAGGCTTCTCTTCTGCCAGCTAAATAAGCCAAATGCCTTCAGTCCCTCCTCCTAAGTCATGTGCTCTAGTCCCCTAATCATTTTAATTTCCCTCTTCTGTACTCTTTCTAATTTTCCCACATCCTTTCTGTAGTAGGGAACCCAAAACTGGGCACAATATTCCATATGTGGCCTCATGAGTTACAATCAGAGGGGACTAAACACATTCCTTGATCTGCTGGCAACACTCTTACTGATACAGCCCAATATCCCATTGGCCTTTTTGGCAATAAGGGCACAATGTTGGCACATATCCAGCTTCCCATCCATCATAACCTCAAGGTCCTTTTCTACAAAACTGCTAGTTAGCTGTTTGGTCTGCAGCCTGTAGCAGCACATGGGATTTTTTCCTCTTAAGTGCAGGAATTAGGACTTCTCCTTGTTGAACTTCATGAGAATTCATTGGACCCAATGCTCCAATTTGTTTAGGTCTCCCTGAATCCTATTCGTACCCTTTGGGATATCTACTATTCCCTCATCTTGGTGTCATCCTCAAACTTACTGAATGCACAATCCTTCCTATTATCTCGATTATCAATGAAGATGGTGAACAAAATTGGCCACAGGACCAACCCCTGGGGAACTTCAGTAGTTACTGGTTGCCAGCTAGCCATTAAGCCATAGATGTCTACCCTCTGAGAGGTAAGAATTAGCCAACTTTCAGTCCACCTTCTTGTCCATTCATCCAAACTATACTTCCTTGACTTGCTGACAAGAATGCTGTGGGTAACTGTATCAAAAGCTTTTCTAAGGTTAAGGTATATCACATTGACAGCTTTTTCCACATCCACAAAGCCAGTCACCTCGTCACAGAAGGTAATGAGGTTGGCCAGGCATGATTTGCCCTCAGTGAATCCATGCTGACTCTTCTTTGTCACCTTGTTTTCCTCCAAGTGTTTCAGATTGTAGAGAATTATCAGGCATATAGATAAATATGATTTGTTGGAAAAGAGTAAACGTAACTTTTTAAAGGGAAAGCATGCTTTGACATATATTGGAATTCTTTAAGGGGGTTAACAAGCATGTGGACAAAAATAAACCAGTGGATATCGTGTATTTAGATTTTCAGAAAGCCTTTGACAAGGCCCCCCACCAAAGGCTCTGAGGTAAACATGGGTCTGGAGAAAAGGTCCTCTCCTGGTTTAGTCACAGGTTTAAATATGGGGAGGAAAGGGTAGGAATGAATGGCTAGTTTTCCGAATGGGTTAAAGATAAATAGTGGTGTCCCCTGAAGTTCCTATTGGGACGAGTAGTATTCAACTTATTCATAAATTATTTGTAAGTATGAATAAACATGGAGGTGGCAAAGTTTACAGATGATACAATATTACTCAAGATAGTAAAGCCAAAAGCAAACAGCAAACCGTTATAAAGGGATGTAAGAAGAGAGTACTTGGCAACAAAATAGCAGATGAACCTCAATACTGATAAATCCAAAAGAATGCACAATCGAAACATAATCTCAAATAAGATATAAAATGATGGGATCTAAATTTACTGTTACCATTCAAGACTGAGATCTCAAGGTCTCAGTGGAAGGTTCTCAAAAAACATTCATTCAATACGCAGCAGTAGTGAAAGAAAAGAAAAGCTAACAGAGTGTTGGGAATCATAAGATAAAAGAAACTACAAAATATTATAAAATGACAATATAAACTGATGGCTTGCCCACACAGTGAACAGTGCATATACTTCCAGAAGTCCCATCTCAAAGAATGATATATTTGAATTAGAACTGGTAGAGAAGAAGGTGAGAAAAAAAAGATTAGTGATGTGAAACAGCTCCCGTATGAGGAGATAGTCATAAGACTAGGATGTTCCAGCTTGGAAAAGGGATGACTAAGGGAGGATATAGCAGCTCTATAAAATCATGAAGGATGTGGGGAAAGTGAATAAGAAATTTTAATTTGCCCCTTCACACAATACAAGAACCAAGGCTTACCCAAGGAAATTATTTGGCAGCACATTTAAAACAAACAAAAGGATATTCTTTTCCACACAACAGACAGACAGCCTGTGAAATGCATTGTCAGGGGATGTTCTGAAGGTCTAAACTACAACTGAGTCTAGAAGTAAATTACATAATACATTGAAGACATGTCCATCATTGGCAATTATTCGACCTGAGCAGGGAGGCACCCCCAAGCTCTGTGTATCTCTTAGTCTCTGACTACCAGATACTAGGATTAGGTGACAGCTCCTGGGTTCAATTCCCAGGGGGTTGGACTCGATGATCTCATGAGATCCCTTCCAGCCCTATGATTTGATTTGATTTGACAGGGGATAAATCACTAAATTGCTCTCATCCGTTCACTCCTCCTTCAGCATCTGACAGTAAATGCTGCTAGCAGAGACGACACTGGATTCAATGAGCTATCAGCCTCACCTCATACTCTTACCTTATTCCACTGGTGATTTTTTTTTTTAATACTGCCCACATCCACGGGCTCCCTCTATTCTGGAGTCAGCATAGCTGGTCCAGCTGAGGTCCAAGGGCTGATTAGCACAGGAAGCCAATGTGGCGCTGGTCGTGACACCTTGATGTAGTTCAGTAACAGGATTAACAGAGGCCTGTGCTTTGATTTAGAGCTGAACTGAAAAACAGAGGATTGTCCCTGCACATTTTTTTTAAACAAATTAAAATGTTTCCTTTTCATCTATTGATGCTATAAGGTTTTTGTAGAAGAATTATCATTGACTGAATGCCCCACTGCAGTTGCTTGGATCCTAAAGAGAAATTGGAGCTTTTCACCTTCCTCTTCCTCATAACAACAATGAAGGTTGCATTGACTAAGTCTATGACTGCACTCTAGTTATGCAAAGATCTAAATCTCCCACCAAATCTATGGTGGTGTTTGGTATCTCACCAGCTACTCTATTCGGCCTTCTCATCTCCAGCTGGCTCCCTCAACCCCATGTATAGCCCCTTCAAGGGATCCTGTAACAGGCCTCAGTAGCACATCTATGAACCTGTGCTTCCATGAAGTTGGAGCGGGTCCTAGAGCAGTTGTGAAGGCATAGAGATTGTGGTGGGAGGGCCCAGCTACCAGGGGATCACTGAAATCTATGCATTACTTTGGGGATCCATGGATGCTGGCTCCCCCTATACATATCTCAGGGAGAAAAGAAGGAACCCGCCCTAGTGGAACAATCAGAGGGAAATATCCTGGTAGGGATCTGTGGGGAATCTTCCTTTCCCAGACTGAACCTTGGGTGTTTGATTCAGGAAAGGGGGCTGCTGGGAAAAATCTGACCCTGTATACCTTTTATTAATCTCTTTTACATACCTAGAGCAAGATTATAGCTTTATCAGGATCATCACCACTACTCAGAGACTCCCAAGGGAGCCCTGTGACTCCTCTGAGCCATATGCAGTTATGACAAGAAATTTCCAGACCTACTAGCTATGGAATGTAATCACCCATCACAGTCAGCTTCTGGACCAGGTTACTGTGGGAGAGATAACGTGAGTACAGGGTTTAAAGATGTCTCCAGTGGAGATCCTGGCAGTTACAAGCGGATAAGCATAGTTTTGCTAACAGGCAAATTAGATACATTTATGGAACACAATTAATTATCAGATATATCAGTAAACAGTTTGTTGGGAAAGAGTGAACATGTCTTTTGGAGAGTCAAATCATGCCTCAACAATGCATTAGAACTCTCTGTGGGAGTCAGCAAGGATGTGGAAAAGAGAGATAAAATAACTACAGTGTATTTAGATCTTCATAAAGTTTTGTTGAACCCTGGGTTCGTGATGTGACTGGGATGGACCAGCGGCACCCACCAATGAGACAGACACCAGTTCAAGTAAACAGAAAAACCTACTTTTATAGTGACACCTTAAACACCTTCAACCCCTTAACAGTGTAAAACAAGGAGATCTATGCAAAACCACTTGTAATCAACCAACAATATGAAGCAAAAATCTATATAGGACACTTATAACCAACTAATAGCATAAAGCAAAATCTAAATGAACACTTATAACTAAATGACAATATAAAGCTAAAAACCTATGCAGAGCACTTATAACCAAGTAACAGTGTGGAGCAAGAGTCTATATAAAGCACCTGTAAAACACCTCCAGCCAAACAACAGGATAAAGTATGAGAGTCTATGCAAAACACTTACAACCTACAAACGTACTTATAGTTAAATAACAGTATGGATTAATGACCTACAAGAGGGTGGCCATAATAAGTCAAGGACTTTTCTGGCCTTTTACTGCCTCAACATCGGTATAGGCACTGACCAGCCCACCCGACGCGTATTTACCAATGGCTGGAAGCCATTCCTCCTTGCTAGCCAAGCAGGGTGGGCGGCAGAATAAAAAAAAGTCAGATGAGAGAAAAATAAACCCCCACACTCCCCCCGTGTACACTGGGGAAGTTTGGGGCCAGCAGTTTAGAGCAGAAGCAGAGTAATGAACAATTATACAGTAAGAAGGATGCAAAATACAAATGACTAACAAAACACCTGGCAAATTAACAACACAAAACTATGCTAGACCTTAAACAACTATATTGTAAAAAGATTATGCAGGATACAGAGAAAATAATAACAACTACACAAACTATGCAAAACTCAGGTGAAGAAGCTACAATCACAGACTATATATAAATGGTACCAAGTAGAATAATTAAGAGAAGGTAGGAGGCCTATATCGATTTATAATACCTGTCCCACGACTGCAGTAGAACCCAAAGCGAGGAGGCAGACCAGCTGCAGCATCTCAGCACTTAATCATTCGGCCGGCAATCCGTGTACACCCCAAAAAAAAGAGGGTCTTGGGGGTGGGTACTCCCTGTCTCAGTCGGGGGATCAGTCCGACCGGGTCGCGACATGCCCTTTAGCATCTGAGGGTGGGAGAACAACAAGCTGGCTGAGACAGGGGGTTTTAATAGAATTTTGCCCAGCCAGAGTAAAAATAGCCAATTAGGAGTGGGATCCTGGTCAGGACCAATGATAAAACTGGGACCCCAGACAATGACCCCTCCTTCGTGGTGACGGGGGTGCTGAGAAACTGTTCAGGGGGGATAGGAACTCACCCCCCTTCTTGTTGACACAAAGCTAGGGAGGCAGAAACTCACACAGGAGATTGAGGCCCATCAGGGAAGACCGATCCTTAACACTCTTCCCCGTGAGCTGGATAGCCCGGAGATGAGACCCATCAGGGGAGATAGATACTTAACACTCCTCCCTGTGAGCTCCGTAGTCTAGAGGGCTATGTTGGGGGGGCGGGGTGGCCATTATGTCTGCCACCTCCGTTGACAAGTTTGTGACAAGGTTCCTTACCAATGGCTCTTAAGCAGAGTAAGCTCTCATGTAAGCTGTCATGGTATGAGAGGAAAGGCCTTCTCTTGGATCAGTAACTGGATAAAACAGCAAATAAAGGGAGCAATAAATGGTCAGTTTTCAGAATGCAGAGATATACAAAGGAGATAAACAGTTTCTAGGGTGGCAAATTTTCAGATGATACTAAATTATTTGAGATATATGAGTTCAAAGCAGACTGTGAAGAGGACAAAGAGTACCAAAGTGGCAGGTGAAAGTATACATTTGAAGTAATAGGATCTAAATTAGCTTTCACTATTCAGGAAATAATTCTTCGAGTCCTTCTGGGCAGTTCTCTGAAAACATTCTCTCAACAATAGGCTAGGCTATTGTCAGCAGTAACAGAGGACAGAACAAAGAGCAATGGTTTAAAGGTGCAGCAGGGGAGGTCCAGGTTGGATATCACGAGAAGCTTTCTCACTGGGAGGGTGGTGAAGCACTGGAATGGGTTGCTTAGGGAAGTTGTGGAATCTCCATCTTTAGAAACTTTTAAGACCCACTTGGATAATACTCTGGCTGGAATGATTTAGTGGCATTAGTCCTGCTTTTAGCAGGGGATTGGACAAGATGACCTCATGAGGCCCCTTCAAGAATATATAATATTCTATATATATGTCTGGAGGCATAGAACAGCTTTGATATGAGCAGAGATTAATGAAACTTGACCTTTTCAGCTCAGACAAGAGATGACTAAAGAGCATTATAAGACAGAACTATTAGATCAAGGCTGACGTGGAGAAAGTATATGAGGTTTCATTTACTCCTTTGCATAACAGGAAAACTAGGAGATACCAAATAAAATCAATAGATAGCATTTTTTTTTAAATATTTCTCCACACAATGCACAGTCAGCCTCTGGAACTCCTTGCCGGAGGGTATTTGGTAATTCAAAACAATAACATGGTTTAAAAAAGAACTAGATAATTTCACAGGGGAGGTCCATGAATGACAATTAGCCACAGTGGTCAGGGCAGTAAACCTTTACTTTTAATCCTTAAACCTCTAGCTACCAGAAGCTGAGATTAGATGAAATCTTGCTATAACTCACTCTTTACAACTATTATTAGTTATTTTACTCTGTTGCAAAAAGATTACAGCTGGCATGGCATCATTGGTACCAATGGCTGCCCTTGAGGAAATCCTGTGACTCCCCTGAGCCATACACAAAGCGCAGACAAGCCTGGGTTCCAGGAACACAGCCCATGGCAGCACTTGCCCTGTCGTCCAGCTTTGTAACATCACCCAACATCCCCTGGGATTGGGCTTCCTGCAGTTTGCCATTGGCTCTGAGAGGGTTAAAGCTGGCACACACTGAACTGATTAGCAGATCCTGGCCCCCAAGGAGTTGGACAAACACTCTTGATAAGGACAGCTCCCCCCAGTCTGAGCAGACACTGCCTGTTGCCCGTGGATGCTCCCCGCTGATTCCTTGTCCTTTCAGGTGAAGACCTCTGCTGGTAACTTCTCCCCTTCTCACGGGCACTGGGTACGTTGGCAGGTTTCTCTCTCTTTAATTCTTTGAGACACACAGGGAAGTGTGAAGGTCACCAGCTGCTGACATGGGCAGATGTTCTGTGCAGCAGCAGTTGACTCTTCTAATCTCTGGATACGACTCAGTGCAAGGGGCTGGAGAGCAGGCAGCACTAGGTAGATGGGCTCCCACCATCACATGTACCCATGGTCCATGGATGATTATCCCAGATACACAGAAATTCCAGATTCAAAGAGACCTAGAGAAATGAAAACCCCAGTGCCACAAATCTGGCTCTAAAAACAAGTCCCATTTCTATAGGGGCAGGATGCTTTGGGCTGGAGAAGAGCCATGGGATATCCATGAGTAGTTCCCAAATCACCTCAGGTTTATTTGCTCCTGTAAGCTTAAATAGAAAATCCATGTTCAAGGCTTTTGCTCATAGCTCGATTGTGAAAGTAGGAACACAACATTGTGCTACTCTATAATAAGACGTCAGAGACGGAACATGGAGTAGTTCAGTTCACTGACTGGTGACAGCTCCAGCATTTCTGCTCTTTAAAACTCCTCAGAGTTAGAAGGCATCTTTCATCTCTGCCCCATCTCTGGTCTCTGAATCCCAGAAGGCAACCTTGTGCCTTTCCCTCTCCTTTAGTAGAGTCCCACCAACCTCCCGCCCTCAGACTAGGCTCTGGACTAAAGTGAAGTCCTAGTCTACACTATTAGGGTTTTTTGGTGACAGTCATCTAGCAGATATTCAAGACGCATAAAACGTTTTGTGTATCTGCCAACGACTTTATAAGCAGCCAGGACACACTGGTGAAAACTGACCACAAATGACTTCTGGCTGGCTTTCCTCTATGCCTTTTAGAGGGCAGGACTTCCTGGTGCTGACCTTCAAGAGTGCAGCAGCGAGTTCATACTCATTGCTAATTGTGGCTGCAGTGTCAAGCTGATGGTGGCTATTTTGCTTGATTTGTCACTTGCTGTTCTTCGTCTGAGAATGTGCATCCTGTGGAAAGAGGAGTGAGCTGAGGATTGTTTAATATGAAGAGTAGCAATAAAGAGTCATCGGAGAGAATAAGAGAGTGCTAAACCAAGTCTGTATGTGGTCATTACTTCAAATAGCCCCACCCTGATGGGGACCCATCCAGGCTGAGGGTTTTCTGACTTTTCCAGCAGTGTGGGTGAGTGCTGGCCGAAAGAGTTTCACAGCATCTATAGCCTGGCCCCTGGAGGGACTCCCAGCCCTGGTAAAACAAGGTGTGTGACGTGGCTGGAGTCTGCAAATGGGCTCGTTCCAGATTGAAGCTCATGTCTTCCCTGAAATGTTTAGAGAGAGAAGGCTTTTTCTGATCTCTTGTTTCCCTTTCAACTTCTTTTCCAGTAGCCTCTTATTAACCTAAGGCTTAGTCATACTGCTAATGGTTAGACAAATACAGTTTTCAAACCAACAGTTTAGAAGCTAGCTTTCGAATTCACATTTAAATTTATAGCTGGTCAACTGCATGTCTGTAACCACATTGCTTCAGGGTGGTGTGTTATTTTACAGATAGAGAACATAGATAGTCAGAGAGAGAGAGAGGAATAGACAAGGTTCATGTGTGAAATGGAGTTTGATTTCCATACTCATCACTTTATTTTGAAACCTATTTGCCACAAACCCTCATCATAGCTGAGTAAGAGGTGCTGGGCTACAATGTAGTAGACCATGGGTCCACTCTGTCCTGAGAAGTCACCCTGAAAGAAGATCTGAGGAGAAAGAGCAGGTAGACATGTTCAGTAAAGTATAATTCCATAAATGTTATGATAAATTTTTTCACTGTAACACAATTATTGGAAAACAAAGTCACTTCATCCCTGTCTGTCAAAAGCCAGGAGCCAGAGGTGTGAGGGCAGGAAAAACTTTACTGTTTAACATTTTTTGCTTTAATAAGTTATTCTAGGCCTTTCCAAATATGTTTTGCGATGGAACAAACAAGGAGTCCTGTGACACTTTTAAAAAACTAACAGATTTATTTATTGCATGGGGTTTCAGCAGTAAATTCCCACTTTATCAAACACATAAAATGAAAAGTACAGCATGGAAAGCAATATATAAATGCAGGAAAGTTCACAAGATTGGTTCTGATTCACACCCACCTCTCACCCCGCAGAAAACAAAGGAAGTGGTTTTGACTCAAACTGTGTGCAACAACTGCAGCCAAATTCTATAATTATTTTACAATTTGGAGTCACCAATATAAATTTAACAAGTTCATTTGAGGGATGAGAGTTCTAGTCTGAACTGACTACAGGCATATTAATTTTAAAACTAGATTATGGAAGACTCCTTCCAGAAATGGTTCAGAAAAGTACACAGATTTAAGATTTTATGAAAATGTATTTATTGCTAACAGTGTATAGCATATGATGGATAAGAAAACAAATTTATAAATGTAGAATGAAATAGTAATGAAATACAGTAATGCATTTAAAATAGCCATAAGTTATAAAACAGCTAAGATTTCTAATAAACTCTAAGATATCTTGCAATTGCAATTATTATAATCATCTTCAAAGTGAAGATGAATTGAAATATAGAGCTAACAATCCTAATACCACTTAGTTAAAATAAAACAAGGAAATCTATCTAAAAAAGGTAAAGCAGGGTGTCTGTGAAGCAATTCTCTTGAGATAGCTGAGCTCAGGTTCAGAAAAATGGAAGATTCAAATGCTCCCTCAATTTCAGGGCCTTAAATACACTTTACCCCTCCAAAAATAAACTGAATTATCTCTTTCTTCCTGGTCCAAATTTGGGTCTTGACCTAGAAACTGTCAGGGTGCTCTTAAGTTATTGGCTCAGGGGTTCATACATGTGATTGATACATATTTTTACTAGAATGTTCCCTTTACCTTTCTCTTATTCTCCTATTTACAATTGTTGTGGGTTTTATGTTGGTTCTAAAGAAATGTTGTGTCTAGGTCTGAGTTGTTTTCCACTGGTCTGCTGATAAAACATGATCAAACTAGCTCGTCTGAGGTTTTCCATCAGAGTCTGTGGAACCATTGTCACCTTTTACCTACTTCACAGCTTAACAACTATAGCAGCACAATGCTTGCGAACCTTATTTTTGTAGTTTGCAGGATTCTTGTGTTACCAGCTTCTAGGAAAAAAAAACAAAAACAAAAACAAAACAAACAAACAAACAAACAAACAAACAAAAAACCCTAATGCTAACCTACTTACTTATGTTAAGTAAAATACTAGAGAGCCATGATTTCTTAGACTTGTTAAGAAAAAAAATCTATATAAAAATAGAGAATAACATATGCATGCAAGGTCAGTATAAGTACTGCCAAAGGCTACATAACTGATAAGAAGGTGGGAAAGTTAGAAGAAGCTAGCTATCAGGTAGTGTAGTGGCTAGCACCTCTGCTTAATATGCAGAAGGTCAACACTAGCCAGAAAACCATTCACCTTCTTTTGGAGGAATTCTTCCGGATTACTGTTTATCACCAAGAGCATTTGTTAAGAGAAAGTTAACAGAGCCAGAATCTGATAGAGTTAATACATGTAAATTAGATTGACACAGTTGCATTCACGGTTCCTGAACTCAGAACCTGGCCTTCAGCTTTTACCCCATGTTCTGCAAAGAGGCAGTGGCATAATTTGTGCTTTCTAGCTAGCTAGAAAGCCCAAATTGCATAGTGTCAAAACAGTGACCCTTTTCACTATGCATTTGAACAGTTACTATAAAAAAATCATGGAGTGTGCAGGGAGGCTGTGGAACCAGGAGTCTAATGAGATTCCAAGAGGGACTTTATATGAGGAATAAGAAAATCTAATTAAAATATTGAGAATGTTTTTCTTTTTGTTTTGTTTTTATGTTTTTTAATAACTTTGTAAGTCTATAAAGCTTCTTAATTTATACTGTAAAATATAGTTAATCAGTGCACCTTAGATGGAACCTTTCCTTCAGAGCAGGTTTTTCATATCTGTCTATGGAAGGGCTTCATTTACCTTCCTGCAAAAGATCGAGTATTGCCACTCAATATTTGATTGGATGGACTAAAGATGTAACCTTTCCAGCAATGAGTATCTTTGTATCACTCTGTACATAAAAAAAAATATAAGAATGGCTGTGCCTAATTATACCATTGGCCGATGAAGACCAGTATCCTGTCTTCTAACAGTTGCCAAAGCCATGTGCCTAACACAGAATGAATAGAACAGGTAATCAAAAAGGGTAAAGTTATGACCATATATTTGCTGCTCTTCCTTGAGCTCCTGGAAGTCTGTAGACTTGCACATACAGCAAAATGATGTCTCATTGCACACCATCTAGCCTCCTGTTATTTTTCCTTTCAGAAAGTTACATTGAAAACTGCTCAGTCCCTCCCTGTGCATTATGTCATCTGCCAATGACACTAAATTCCAGCATGCTGTGTTCTTTCTTACCGGAATACCAGGGCTGGAAGATGTCCATGTCTGGATTTCTATCCCCATTTGTTTAATTTATGTTATTTCCCTACTAGGAAATTCAGTTATTCTGTTCATTATAAAAACAGATCCAAACTTCCACGAGCCCATGTTCATTTTCCTTTCTATGTTGGCCATCACGGACCTCGGCTTATCCATATCCACCATGCCAACAACACTAGGCATATTCTGGTTTAATGCTAGGGAAATCAGCCATGCTGCCTGTTTTGCTCAGCTGTCCTTCATCCACTTGCTTACCTTCACTGAATCCTCTGTGCTCTTGGCCATGGCCTTTGACCGCCTTGTTGCAATCTGTAACCCACTCAGATATGAATCCATATTAACCCCACCCAGAATAGCCAAGATGGGACTGGTGTGCCTGATAAGAGGACTCGTCCTAGTATTCCCGTTCCCCATTCTCCTGAAACAGTACCGATACTGTCAGGCCAACATCCTCTCCCATTCCTACTGCCTGCACCAAGAGGTCATGACCATGGCTTGTGCAGATATCAGAGTGGAAATTATCTATGGCTTCTTTGTAACACTCACCACACTGGGACTGGACTTGCTGCTCATCCTTCTATCTTATGTTATGATCCTCAAAACAGTGCTGAGTATCACATCTCATATGGAGCGCCTCAAGGCCTTGAACACCTGCATCTCTCATGTCTGCGTCGTCCTTCTTTTCTACATGCCAGAGATTGGCTTGTCTGTGATATACAGATTTGTGAAAAAATCTTCTCCCTTGGTTGAGATTATCATGGGCAATGTCTATTTGTTGGTTCCACCTCTGATGAACCCAGTTGTGTACAGCATGAAGACCAAACCCCTTCGTGCAAGGATAATCAGGGTTTTCATCAAATGAAGTCTCAGTTCATCACCAACTCCAGAAACTCAACCACTGTAACTGGCCTCTTCCTATCTCTCCTTTCCTCAGTGCAGGGTTCAGCTGTGGGGCAGCAGAAAACTCTATTAGTCCTACTGGAAGGCTGGTCCTTTGGTTTGGGCTCTGCTCTGAGGCTCAAAGTCCAAGATCAAACATGGAATCTGTCCAGAGGATGGAAAGTGATTTGCTTAACTCATGGTGCCCTGCCTTACCCACATGGCCTTCTTTCCTCTTCCCATGCACAGGACAGGAGCATAAGCTCAAAACCTGTAAGTTAATCAAAACTTTTTGTTTGTTTGTTTCTCTTGCAGACAGTGGTACATGTTTCTGTCACATAGAAACAAGTCCCATAATGTTGTTCAGTGCTCCCAACACCCACCCACCCCCCAACAAAAATAAACCAAATAAAATCCTAAAATCAAGTTCATTTGAGTGTCATGGGCTCTGGGTTTAGATCAGAATTTACTAAGATTCATTCTTGGCCTGGGCTGGGATTGCATCTTGGGATGTAAAGGGCACGAAGCAGGACAGCATCCCGAGGCTCACACCCAGGAAGCTAGGCACTTGGATATGATATCTGTGGCATTTAGCAGAACAAAGCCACATCCCATCTGTATGGACTGGGAGTGCAATGGGACCACCAGCTGGCTATGAAGAGGTCCTTCACCCAGTGTTAGTAGTAAACCAAACTGTTGTAGAGCACTTGTCATAAGTAGACTGGTAAATTGAACCGTAATATATGTGACCACAGGAGTAGATGAGATGCATCCAAAAGTGAAATTGCAGAAATAATTACTATGGTTTGTAATCTATCACTTATATTGGCTTCTGTATGAGATAACTGAGTGAAATCTACTCTGATGCTGTTTTTTTTTAAAACTCTCTAGGGGTGATCCTGGAAATTTTATTCCACTAAGCCTAACCTCAGTAGCAGGGAAAGTAGTTGAAAATATACTGAATAATGATCAGGAGCATAGATAAATAAAGTTTGCAGGGGAAGAATAAATAGGTTGCTTGGTTTGCTGATTGGTTTGTTGGTTGGTTTGCTTGCTTGCTTGCTTGTTAAAGGGAAATCATGGCTTAACGATCTACTAAGATTTTTTTTTTCCCCAGAGGTTCAATAATCATGTGGGAAAGGGTGACCTAGAAGATATAGTTTATATAGATTTTCAGGAAACTAAGCTTTCATGGGATAAGAGGAGAGATCCTGTTCTGTATCAGTAACATATTGGCTGTGTTCACACACAGGGGGTTATTTCAATACGGTTGTTTTGAAACAACTTGTATCGAAATAACATCTTATTTTGAAATAACTTAATTCGAATTAACAGTTTGTTACTTTGAATTAAGGAAAAAAGCTCAAAGCGAAATAGCAGGTTCAGGCAACAGTTATTTCGAAACAAGTCACTGTTGTTTTGAAACAACATGTTCGCACGGCGTTGTTTTAAAACAATCGTTTCAAAACAACGTTATTTTGTCCCCGCATGGGGTTTAACTTGTTTTGAAACAGCACCATTGTTTCGAAACAACAGGACCTATTGTTTCAAAACAACTGTGCGTCTTGTGAACAGCCTAAATCTTATTTCAAAACAACCTCTGTTGTTTCGAAATAAGAGGGCTGTGTGAACACAGCCATTGATTGTAAGGCAGTGACGTTTCACCAGATCCGTCTGTCTGCCAGTTACCCATCCATTGACAGAGGCATTGACAGTATCAGACCCTCTGGAAATGTAACCATTTTCCCTGGTTTCTGACTAATTGACTATAAAGTCTAAATATACACATTTACACTGAAGATCCAATTCCTCTCTGACTCAGCAGAGAGCCAGGAGTTCTCTCTCTCTGGGAAGGACCCTTAATTATGGTTTACTCCTACGTGATGGATAAAGAGCACAGAAGACCAGATGCAGAAAAAGAGATATAAGCTAGTGTCTCAGGTCTCCATCCTAGAAACCCCACTGGCATTTCTCAGTGCTATATTATAAAGCCATTTCTATCCATGAGTCATGGGATACACCTACCTGAGGGGGATTCCCAGGGAAGACTCTTCCATCTCAGAACTCACAGCCATTGCTTGCTGCAAAGTGCACTGCTCGATATACCCAATACAACATGGGCAGGAGGGGTTAGAAAACAGGTCTGTGTTTTTTCCATCTCTGCACATCCCTTAGTCATCTTTGGGCCTTTTCTGCAGGTGATGAGTTTACTCCAGTATCAGTAGCTACAAAGCTGCTCTTTGGTATTGGCTAGTTTACTGCACAGCCAGGTGATGCCGCCAGGAGCAGAATCTGAGTAAAGAGCTCAGCCGTCAACTCCATGTTAATGCAACACTCACCTCCTTCCCTCACACTGCAGGGCTCTGCCTGTTAATGGAGGCGGTGAGGTGGGTTGGGGTGGTTGGGCTGTTCTCTACTTCTTTTTTGCTTTAAACTTTCAAATAATCACTCAATCAGACAGCAGACATTTGGCATGGGAAACTTCAAGCCAATGAGGTCAAGTCTGGCAAACCTGTGAACAACTGACAATGGGCCCTGTAACTGAGAGCGTCAGACATCCCTCACAACGGTGGGGCCATCATATCACATCAAATGGCTTCATCGGTTTGGAATCCCATTCAGTTGAGCTCTTTCCTACAATATTTTTTGTGGCAAGGAGTCCAAAGGCCAAATACATATAGTGGACTAAATTTTCCTTTATCGATTTTACATTTTCTGAAATAACTACCATCATTAAGGGACATGAATTGCTTACACCAATGGGAGAATGTCTCTTGTTAGCACAAGTAATATCTACACCAGTGGTTCCAAACCCTTTTGGTTCAAGAGCCCCAGCTATCATTGTTACAACTACGAAGGGCCACCAGTGTCTGTTGACAGTGCCCTCCCCATGTCCCCAGTGGTGATAGAAAGAAAGAGTTCAGCGAGGAGGTTGCCTCCCACTTAAGTGATTTCCCATCCCCCTGGCTGCAGCAGGGGACCTGCATGTGTCCTGTAGCCCTGTCACTCCCCCTGGGTCCCTAGGCAGTGGCTCTCTTCTGTAGTTACAAGGATGGGAGAACAGGGCCTCCCTTCCTCTGGCTTCTGCAGGGACACCAGCACCAAGCACCAAGGTAGAGAACTTTGCTTTGCAGCCTGCTCCAGCCAGCACCAGGAGACCACTGATCTCCAGTCCTGTCCTATGCATCAAGAAACCCGCACCTGTCTTTTAGGCATGTGGCAATGAGCTCTGTGTGTGGCCTTAGGTCATAGCTCCCTTCGACATCTAGTGAGAGGGGAGTGGTGAGTCACTCTGAAAATGTCCATGGGCCACTTTTAGTCCATGAGCCACAGTTTGGGAATCACTTGTCTGCACTGAAGTGTGACAGCAGATCCATTTTACGTGTTCTAAGTATAGCAAAGCCCACAAGCATTTCTTTCAGAGAAAGATGAGGTATTGATACAAAGACATGAAGAGATGGAGCATCTACTATGTTCCTTCACAGTTGGCTCCAGCAGTTATTCACCATCACAATTAAACATTTGGTCCTTATTTCCAACTGGAATTTGTTTAACCTCAGCTTCTAGCCAAAGGATCTTGCTCTGCCTTTCTGTGCTTGTTTAGAGAACCTCTCATTTATTACCCAGGGGTGTATGCATGTGAAAATACATACATAATTAAATCTCCTCTTCATTGTCCTTTTGATAAGACAAATACATTGAGGTCTTTTACTTGTTGTCTTTAAGTATTTCTTCTAACCATTGGACCATATTTGTGGCTCTTATTTGCAGTGTTTCAACCTCACTTTTGAGATGTGTAAAATGGAACAGGCCACAGTATCCAAATGTCAGTTTCCTGAATGCCACATACAGGGGTAACATCATTCCCCTGCTCCCACCCACTACTTCCATTTTTAAACCCAGTGATCCCCTTAGCAGTTTTTACCACAGCCACACACAAAGAGCTCACAGCGACTTGGTTTCCGACACTGACTGCTAAATTCTTCTCACAGCTAGTGGTTACCTTTGTATAGTTCCCTGTTCTGTAGATTGGACCTGATTTCCATCTTCTGAGATGAAAGTTTCACATTTTGCTGAACCCCCCCCCCGCCCCGTGGGCCCAGTTTACCAACCAATCCAGATACATCTCTATTTGTCCACTTTAACTGCTCTGCCAAATTTTGCCTGGAATTATTTCATATTTTCTTAGAGATCATAACTGAAAACATAGTCTAGCACCAGAACTAGAACTGATTCATTAGGAACCCCACTAGTCTCAGCCCCATTCACTGACATTGGTCCATTTAAACCTGCTTCCTGAGATCTGTCCAGTAGCCAGATTTAGTCCATTTAACATGTGCTCCATTGCTGTCACAGTGAATTAATTGCTTTTAACTAAACATTTTTTCCTGCTAAATCAAATGCCTCACAGAAACTGAAATGTGCTATATCTATGTGGTTCCCTTCATCATTGAGAAATATACTCCACTTTAAGGATGCAATCAGATTTATTTGACAAGGGGTATGTCCACACAAGAGTTTTATTTAGAAACAACAACTGTTGTTTCAAAATAAAACTAGCTAGTTCCAGATGATGTTTTCTTATTTTGAAATAAGAAAAGTCATTTTGCTACAATAAAACCTAGTTTTGTATTGAAATTAGGGTTGGAGAGCCAAGCAGGGGATTGGGTGGCAACATGGCCCTACCAGGGGGCCATGTTGCCACACCTCACAGGGTGCCCCTCTCCTAAATCGAAGTAGCATGTTTATACACAGGGCATGCTATTTCAATTGGAGGGGCTTGCTTTATTTCAAATTATTATTTTTTTTAATTTGAAATGTCTTTTCAAATAAAGATTTTGTTTCAAAATAAGTCATTTTGAAATGACTTATTTCAAAATAAAACTGCGTGTGGACATAACCAAGGTCTTTTTAGCAGAAACCCAGTGAATACTGGCAATCCATTAGTGCTCTTACAGACTAATGGAATTTCACCAGTATTTAAAGATTGAATAAAATGTAAGAAAAGGGGCCCTGATGATCTCTTCGGCTACATTTTTTACTAACCGGGACAAGATTTCCTGGACTGTGAATTTAAAATATGTTATTCCATAGTAAATATTTTTAACAATATCCTTGATTGCTAATGGACAGGAAGTATTTCAAACATCATGTTGTATGAGAGCATCAGACTGCCTCTTTCTAGGTACAGAATGGAAATATTAATTTAACATAGTAGGCAAAGTATCAAGTCCAATCAGGAGCAGGATGAGTAGGTGGTGTCTTTAATCAGGTTACTTGTTCCCTTTATATGTCCAACCTAGCAGGAAGTAGCCAAACCCTGCCTGGACCCATGTACGTATGTCAATAATACAGGGTTGATGTGGTATACATGTCTTTCTGAAATGTTAATACAATGCACATAATAAAGTAAAGGAACAGATTAACAGAGCCAGATGGGTACCCCACAGTCATTTATTACAGGAGAGGCCCAAAAAAAGAAACAACAAGGAGTTGTGTGGCGCTTTAAGACTAACAGATTTATTTTTTGCATGAGCTTTCGTGGGAGAAAATCCCACTTCCTCAGATGCTTCAAAGATGGGTGAACTCTTCGAAGCATCTGAGGAAGTGGGATCTTTTCCCACGAAAGCTCATGCAAAAAATAAATCTGTTAGGCTGTGTTCTCACACAGCCAGTTATTTCAATATGGTTGTTTCGCAACAACCGTATATCGAAATAACCCTTATTTCGAAACAACTTATTTTGAATAAACAAAATGTTAATTTGAAATAAGGAAAAAAAA
>ML682102.1:93372-117816 GCA_007922195.1 Podocnemis expansa
GGGGGCTGCAGCCCCCTGGGGGTGAGCGGCTGCGGCAGCTCACCCTGCAACCCCAGAAAGGGGGCTGCAGCCCCGGAAAGGGGGGTGCAGCCCCTGGAGGGGGGGGGACGAGCGGCTGCGGGGTGCTGGAGCCCGCCGCCGGAGCTGGGGCGCCGGGCTCAGCCGGCAGCCTGGGCTGCACCCCCGACACCCCCGGCGGGTCGGGGGCACGGAGCCCAGCTGGCAGCCCGGGCTTTAAGCCCGCGGCCCCGCCGGTGCCTGCAGCCCCGCTGTGCAGGCGCTGGCCAGGGGACACCCCTCAGCACCCTAGCCAGGGTGCTGAGGGGTGTCTCCTGGCCAGGGTGCTGACGGGGCACGCCGTGAACTGTTGTTTCGGAACATCTTGTTCCAAAACAACACGTTCCCACGGCCTTGTTTCGAAACAACCGTGTCGAAACAACGTTGTTTCGACCACGGACTAGGTTTAACTTGTTTCGAAACAACGGGGTTGTTTCGAAACAACAGCTTCCGTTGTTTCGAAACAACCGTGCGTCGTGTGAACAGCCTAAATCTTATTTCGAAACAACCCCTGTTGTTTCGAAATAAGAGGGCTGTGTGAACACAGCCTTAGTCTTAAAGTGCCACACAACTCTTTGTTGTTTTTTTACTGGACTAGACTAACACGGCCATCCCTTTTGAAATTTCCAAAAAAGAAAACAATAGAACACCACTGGTCAACATGTACAACCCTCAAGTCAGACCTCTACAACAGATCATTAAGGACCTACAGCCTATTTTTAAGAGATCACCCTTCACTCTCTCTCTTCACTTCTCGCCTACAGACAACCCCTGAACCTTACACAGATGCTCACCAGCAACTACAGACCTAATAAGAGAACCATTAAAGCAGGCACATATCCCTGCAACAAACCACACTGCTGAATTTGTGCACATATCTGCACCAAAGACACCATCATAGGACCTAATCAAGCCAACTATTCCATCAAAAGGCCCTACACCTGCTCATCCACTAATGTGATTTATGCCGTCATGTTTTGGAAATGCTCCCACACCTTATACAATGTGCAAGCAGGACAGTCCCTATGCAGAAGAATAAATGGGCACCAAACTGACATCAGAAATCAAAACACAAAAGAACAAAACTAACCAAACAAAAAACAGTTGCTGAGCACTTCCATCTCCCTAATCACTCCATTGATGATTTGTTAATGATGGTCTTCAAGAAAATCAATGGGGCATCAAGACTTCAAAGAAAAACTGCCAAAATTGAACTAATATGCAGATTAGATTGTGTGAAAGCAGGATTGAATCATGACTATGGATTCTTTTTACATTATAACAGGTAATTTGACTTCACATTCCCCTGCATTTATTTTCATCTCATTCTGTAAATTACCCTTCTTCAAAGCATCTGACAAAGTGGGATTTTCTCCCACGAAAGCTCATGAGATAAATAAATCTGTTAGTTTTTAAGTGCCACAAGACTCCTCGGTTGTTTTTTTGTTTGTTTGTTTTTTTTTTTTTTAATGAAATAGGTTACATCCTGCCTAAATCTCTACATGAGTTCACTATCATTAACATGAAGGTTACATGATTAGATCTTACTCAAAATATAGCATATAATTACCCCAACCCAAGTTTGTCATTGATGAGTTATTTGCTTGCCAAATACAGCTTTGACCAGTGAGATTTTCAAGACTCTTTTGCACTGCCTGTTTCCTTGCCCCTTGTGAACCTGTATACCAGGGCAAGACCTTCTCTTAGTAATGGCTTTCTGGTGGAGCTATCACAGTACACTGCCCTCACTTAGCAATGAACTGTTTTCAATTAACTTTTCTTTCTTAGCTTATGTTGGTGTTTTCCAGCAAAGTAGTTTGTTTCTGCTTTAGAGCTTTAACTTGAAATTAGAGGTTTGATTTCCCAACCGAGTGGCCAGCTTATCAGACAATAGAATAATACAAATTCCCTCAAGATCTCATTCACATTTTCTGAAACAATATAAAGTACTCATTCTCTGTGCTTATTAACCCATAACTTTGATAGAATTTCTTTGGGTATGTCTACACTGGAGCTTTCGATGGACTTAACCTGCTTTAAGTCAACCAAAGAACGCCAGGGCCAAATTCAGAATTTATTAAATCCACCTAAGCACTTGCTTAAGTCGACTTAAAAACTGCCCTGAAAGTTGACTTAAGTTGTTAAGATCCAAAGGGGCAGCCATGTTAGTCTACGGCTTCTCAGCTGAGCTGCATTTAGGCCTTTCAAGTCTCAATCATGAGAAAATCTGACCTAAGTAACAGACCCAAGAATATACAGATGTCATAAGATTACAGGCAAAGATTCACCCAAGTCTGAAATAGTGAGTAAAATTAACTGGATCATTCACTTTAAATCCCAGTACTGCTCTAGCAGCACATCTCTCTGTAACATATTCTTTAGCCACAGAGAATGGGTAGTGATCCAGTGATACAGACAGTAAAAGGAACTACACACAACCTCTAAGAAATGGGATAACTCAAGCTTTGGGGACCCCAGACAAAGAATAAATAAATGTGTTCATGCTTTCAGGCACATGTGCTGAATGTAGGGCACAGTCACAAGTCACTATATAAAACATCACTGCCCACATTTTTTTAAATTTTAGTTTCCTTCAAAACAACTCCACCGGAAATCTTTCGTCTACTGAAAATTAATCCATGAGAGCCATCAGACCTTAAGAGTAGCTCAGAGGGCATCAGCCCATGCTTGCAAATGGTGGATGGATAGATTAAGACCTGTATAAGCTGTGACTTTTCTAACTTTATTTGAAACTTTGTTAAAAGTGAAAAGTTATTACACCTTACTCTTGTAACTGACTGGGTTTCATACCTCCTTCTTCATGTGCTCCTGTGAACTCTGGATATAGCAAAAACAGATGTAACATCAGTGAATTTGAAACTGCAGCCACTGATACTGAGCCACAGATGTATGACAGTATATCCATTGAGGCATTTGCACTGAGACCATCACCCTAGGTCTTGGGCACATAAAGCAATACAGAGAAACCTACAGGACATGCAGGAGACACTGTTCTGCCTCTGAGTTGGACACGTTCTCCCCCGCGCCAGGTGAGATTCCAACACAACTAATTTTATCAACCGTTCCACCTTCATCCTGCTGGGCATCCCTGGGCTTGAGGTGGTCCATATTTTTATCTCCTTTCCATTCTGTGTTATATATATATATATCACTGCTATCCTGGGGAACTTCTCCATCCTGTTCATAGTGAGGACAGACCCAAGCCTCCATATAGTATTTACCTCTGCATGTTGTTTGTCAAGAACATTGTCCTGTCTACATCTACCCTGCCAAAACTGTTGAGCATCTTCTAATTCAATGCCAGGCGGATAGATTTCAGTGCCTGCCTCACCCAGCTATCTTTCATTCACTCCTTCTCAGTCTTGGAGTCTGGGATCACCATGGCTCTGCCTTTGAATCACTATATGGCCATCTGTGATGCCCTGAGACATTGCATGATCCTGAAAAACTCCACTGTGGCCCAGATTGGCCTGGCTGTGCTTCTGCAGGGTTGCCTGTTCATACTGACCTATCCCTTTCTGGCATGTAGGTGTCCCTACTGAAGAACTAGTGTCATCCCCCACCCGTGCTGCAAGCACATAACTGTGGTGAAGCTGGCGTGTGCCAACATCCGCAGTAGCAGTTACTATGTCCTGGTGACAATTTTAGTGATTGGCCCAAATTTGTCTTTCATCACTTTGTCCTATATTCAGATCCTCAGGGCCCTCTTCAGTCAACACACAAAGGAGGCCTGATGCAAAATTTTGATACCTGTGCCTCCCACCTCTGTGTCATCTTAATATCCTACATACCAGGTCTTTTCTCTTTCCTCAGAAAATGATTTGTTCAAAATGTGCCCCCGCATTTCCACACCAACTCTGCCAACATATATCTCCTAGTGCCTCCCATGATAAATCCCATCATCTATGGGGTGAGGACCAAACAGATCTGGGACAGGCTGCTCCTACTTTTCAAAATACCAAAAGTTTTCTCCTCTTGCTGAGTCTCTGACATTGAGTACCTTGGATGGATGGATGGATGGATGGATGGATGGTGACCTGGTGCAGGGCCCTCCTGTAGATCACTGACAAGTTGGTCAATGAGATGCTAAAGCCATTGAAGCTGTTTAAAAACACAGAGACTGGGTGAGACAGAGAAACAGAATAATCTGGTTTAGGAGAGATGCACAAAGGCAACCAAGAGGACTCTTTGGTTGCAGGGCTATGGCTGAAGCAGAGGGACAGCCTCCAGCTGGGAAAGAAGCTACAGAGATTGCATTCTCATTGCAGTGTGTTTCTATGGCTTGTGAAATGTGTCATCTCCTGCAGTGCCATAGGATTAATTGTATTTCATAGGAATTGTATCTTTTGTTTGTTTGTTTGTTTTTTGTTTGTAGTTTTAATGTTAATGGAGGGAACCTTAAATATACTTTGATTGTAAAAGGTTTGACAAGGCACTGTGACCTGGGCCTCCTGGGATAACTTTCTGAACACGTCAAAGTCAGGGCAAGCTGCAAAACCAGTGGCCAAAACCCCAAACCAGTGATGGGTGGTACTTAAACCAGTCTTCCAGTCAGTAACAAAACATGCTTCCGATTCCCCACAGTGGTCATCATCACCAAGCATAACAAAACAGAAATAGCCCCCTTACTGCACATCTCTTCTTATTGTTCTCCCAGCCATTGGGTCTCTTAAAGAAATAGGTTCTCCTGATGCCAAAGAGCCAGTCACATCACCCAGAACAATATAGGCTTGGATCTTACACAAAATACCATGCTGCCAGCCAGTACTTTAGTAACTACAACTGAAGGTTTAATATAAAAAATAAAACAAACAAAATATGAGAGATGTTAATGGGTTAAAGTTGATCACATACATACAAATTACTTGGAGTCCACAGCAGGAACATCACTGGCCCCAGAAAAGACCCAGGCATGGCTCCAGGCCACACCCCACTGGCCACGTTCCGGCACCCAGGCCTGATAATTCATCAGGCCGCTGCCGCCTCCAGCCTGGCCCCAGATCCCCGGCCAGTTTCAGGGCCTGGAGAGGCAGGTGCTGCTGCAGGTTTCCCAGCCTCAATGACCAGGTTGAGCTGGGGTTGGGGCTGGGAGCGGTGGACGCTGTGGAGGGCACCCAGGCCAGGATCCCCAGTCTGGGACGGGGCCATCCCGGACACTCTGGGCACCAACACCAAGACTCGGGGCACTGTGTGTCAGGTGCCAGTGACACCCTGGTCCACAGAAACCAAATTCTTGAAGATCCTATAGTTTGCAGAGTAGTCCCACTCCTCTGGTGTGCACCCAGCAGCAGCAGCAGCTGGGTGGGTCTCAGTCCTTTGTTCAATTCCAGGGGAGTAGTTTCAGAGGAGAGTGTTGGTTGCAGACTGGCTGAAGAGTGAAGACTAAATACAAAATGGAGATGGGTGCCCTGCCTTTTATGTCAGAGTCTCTGCCAAATAAAAATAGAGTTGGGCCACATGGTCAGTCTGGGAAACTGGTCAAACAGGTTTCTTCTTGGACCCACTGTAGATGGGAGCCCTCAATGATGGGGGCCATCAAGAGGAACAATCGTTTTGCAGACACCCAGTCTGGGATTGCCTAAAGAACAAATCACTTGGAACTCATGTAAAAACAAATAGGTTTTTAATTTCTAATACAGTCATGATACCTACATATAAACTATATAATCATTCTTGACAGATTACAGCCTTTCTATTGACACCAAACAGGGCATATCACATATGGGTTATTGCACATATGAAATATTAATATGAGAGATAACCATAAACACTCCCCTAGACCCAGACAGTGTCACAGGTACAGACCAAATTATCTATGTTGCAATGAGTTGTACTCAGTAGATCAGATTTTTCCTTTAAAATGCATAAGAATCAGCTCTGTGAAAACAGCAGTTGAAGAGCAAAGAAGTATGAATAAGGGAACAGAGGATTTACAACCACAAAAGACGTTACTAGTTAAAAGCTCTGGCAGCAAACAATAATAAATTAAAGCTATGTTATGGTTAATTGAATGCAAAAGAAAGTGAAGGCAAACAGTTAAAGCTAGCTTTTGACAGCGATTAAAGAGAACTAAACATCTGGAGACTGGAATTTTTGAAAGGTAGTAGTTGTGGAAAAGTCATAAAGGGCTAGTGGTATTTGTTTTTTTTTTTTTTTTTTTGGTAAGGTAAATATTGGTATAGTCATATTACACGGAAGCATAACAGCTAAATTATATAAGGAGTCAGGTAGTGGCTACAATCTTATTTTTGTCAATAGGACCCTTTGCAGTTATCCTGAAGGAAAAAGGGCCCTTTTCCCTGAAGAATCATCTGTAAACAATTAATTGTAAATAGCTGCTGGAGGCAGCAGACAAAGACACCATCTGAATTAGTTAATTACTGAACAATTGGTCAAAATTATAAAATGGGAACAAGAGATTTCCATTAAAACTTGACTCTCTCCAAAAGCACAAATGGGAACTCCAGTATAACTGCAAGAGAATTGGGAGGAATGTTAAGTGATATTAGGGAAACAGACAGCTAGTGTTGTTTTGGCTTTGTTCTTAAGAGTTTAATGTGTTGTTTGTTTGTTGGGCCTCACTTCTGACGGGCCTGGAGACAAAGGAGTAATTGTTGGTAGAGCCTTGGGCTTTAGGCTTTTAGCCTAGTGGGCCAAACTCTACTCTCTGCCTGGCCCCACTAATCCAGGTGGGTAGCTCTGAGGACTCTGTGAAGTGTAAATTGTGGGTCTTTTGCACCAGGGTTGGCAGGCCCACCCCCAAGCTAGAAATATCCTGGGAACTGTCCCCACAATCCCTGTTGACTGCAGGCAACTGTGGTAGGGGGCAGGAGAACATGTGCTGAGCTGTGAGACAGGCCAGACTGGCAGGCTGGTGGGCACATGAGTCACACCTCTCTGCCTGTCACACCCTGGTCTCAGGGTTAGTAATGATCAGGCAGTTCTTCATTTTCACCCGATCCCTCCCAAAGCATTTTTGCACAAAGCCTGTTGCAGGAGCATGTAGGGTGTGAACTCAGAGTCACTCAGTGTCACGGCAGATATCAGCAAAGACTAGCTCCAGCTATCCATTAACATCCACTTAGAGCCTGCAGGGGCCCAGCCAATCTCCTTGAAGCACTTTATCAACACATTTTCCATCCACTTAGGGAATCCAAAGGCCAGTAGCCTGCCCCACATGCTGGGAACAAGGCTCAGCACAGATACACTGGAGGCTGGTCAACCCAGCAGATTTGCATCCATTTTCCAAATATCCGTTTATAACCAATTTGTGTCAATGCAGACCCAGAGTCTGGAATGTTTCCCTGAAATTTCAAGCTGGAGCTGCTATAAACTATCATGACAGTCTTCCAGATATTAATCACCTTGTTTCACAGATGGACAGAAGAGCCCAAGGTTTCTGAATCCAGATTAACTGTGGTTCAGAAAGGACAGCTTATTTGAGAGTGTTTGCTGCAGCTTAGTGCATGTTGGCTAAAAACCGAGCATTTGTTTTGTTATTGATGTTTTTAAAACTTTTGCATTGAGAGCAAAGAACTTAATCTGAATTGGTGGAGAGTTGATGCAAACCCGTGTCTACTCAATACGTAAACTAAAGCATCTTTGTTGGTAAAGCCCATTCATGGTTTGTGTAGCCAACATGCAAAGCTTGCTGCACTACTAACACAGGGGCTCAACAAAGAAAACAACACACCACTACCTGCCATCACCTACAGTCCCCAAGTCAAACCTCTGAAGCACACCATTAAGTCTATGTCCACACATAGACCATTAGTTTGAATAAAGAAAGGACGAACTAATTAGGTCAAACTAGTAGATCTTAATTCAAATTAACTGGAATCGAACTAACATGTCTGCACAGCAAAACCCAAGTTGAACTTGCATATCTATGCACAAGACTTGCTAGTTTGATCCAGGAGTGGGGGCACCATAGGAACTGTAGCAGCGCAGTCACTGAGAAAGGCCATCGTGGCAGCCAACCCAGAAAAGGAGGAAGTCACCTCACCCCCTCAGCACATTCTGGCAGGCAAGGAACAGAGCAAGGTCAGGGACTATGGCCAGGTCCCCAGTTTGCCACCCCAGTGCCCAGCACCCGCACAGCCCCACACACTGTCCTCTAAGACTGGAGCATACTCTCTCTGGACAGCTACTGCAGAGAGGCAGATGCCAGCACTGCCAGGACAGGGGCTATGCCTGCTGCCACTGCCACCCTGCCCCGTCGGGTGTGAGCATATGAAACCAGCAGCAAGTGGTAGGAGAGGATTGTCCAGATGCCATGGGACAATGAGCAGTGGGTACAAAACCAGCAGATGAGGAAGCAGAACTTCCAGGAGCTGGTCAGAGAGCTTTGCCCCGGGCCCGCAGCACAGGGACATGCATATGAGAACTACCATCCCTATAGACAGCCGAGCATGTGAAAGAATGCTGTGTAATAAATCTGTTGCTATGAGAAATGCAGGCCTACGGGATTTCAAACTGGTGCCTTTCTGTACCCTCCTGCTTGCTCCGAACACCAAGCATCCTCAGCACATACCATCCTGCCTTATAATACCAGCATAACTGCCTCAATCCTATTGTTATCATTTTGTTATGTGAGATTCTTAGCTCTCCTGACCTTGGTCCCTTTTATGGAATAATGTTAGCCTGCACTAGTAAGAAATTGTTAGATTGTATTACTGTTACATTACGTATATGCATATATGTTAATATTGCTAATAAGCTATAAAAGATTCTGAAACTATTACAGGGGCAAAGACCAGCACTTGATTGCTCTGTTCCCAGTAGTGCTCCTGTTAGACAAGTCCTATATCTGGTTAGCTTTGATTCTACACTTAAGTTGGGTTCTGTTGTATTTTTTTTTTCTGCAACAGTGGCTATAGCACTATGGGAAATCGCCACCTGGTCATATTGCTCTGTTGTGCACCACTTTGGATGGGAGGGCACTGTGGGGGTTGTGCTATAGCAGGTCGGCAGGGCCATAAACCAGATCCTGCTATCTTGCCTTGTCATGCCAGGCAACCTGGGGCACACCCTAAATGGAATCACTGCCCTCGGGCGCCCAAACCACATGGGCATCCTGGATGCGACCCATATTCCCATTCAAGCTCTGACACATCGCACAGTGGAGTGCCACAATCAAAAGGGGCACAATTTGATGCTGCTGCAGGCCATGGTTGACCTCTGGGGCATATTTATAAAGATCAATGTCAGCTGGCCAGGGAGGGCACACGATTCCTGGGTTCCCCATAACTCCAACCTCTACAGGCACATGCAAGTGGGCACCTTTTTTACTCCGCCTGACATCACCATCGAGGGCGTGCAGGTTCCCATCTTGGTCATGGGGATGCCATTTATCTTTTCCTCCTCTTGCTCAGGAAGCCATTCACTGGACACCTGGATGACCACCAGGATCAGCTCAACAGGAGGATCAATAGGTATCAGCAGGCTGTTGAGCATGCCTTCAGTCAGCTCAAAGCCAGATGGAACTGCCTTCCTTATCAGTCACCTACTGAGCTCAGCAGAAAAACATTACAAAACCTGCAGTTTCAGCCATTTACAGACAGTCCTATTTTCCCAGGATGTTCTTGTTCCTTTTACTTCCCCCTCCCTTCTTTGACAGCACATATGATGCAGCTTGACCAAAGTTTGAGGCCTCGTTTTGCTTGTTTCCACACAACGTATGTGAACCTCATGAGGAGCAGACCCCTGCCATTTGGGAGACGGAGGCCGAGCACCTCCCAGGGTGGTTTGCCAAGCCAGACACCGGCTGTGACATTGAGCAAGTCCCACACAGCACACGGAAGATCCAAGAGGCCTCAATGGACAGTCCTGGAAGAGACACTCAGAGGCCTGGCCAGACCACGACACACCCTCACCACCCCCACCCAGTGCATGCCCATCCCACACCCAGCCCTCCCACACCTAGGTAAAAGGAAAAAAAAATCAGACAAAAAACTGTTTGGTCTCAGGGTTTATTGGAATACAAGGGGGAAGTCAGGTGCACGAATGAGGTGTTCGGGGCCCTCGAAAATGGGGGACAGAACTTGGGACTGAGGGGCAGAACTGAGGTTGTGGGGGGACAGGGTGGAGTCACCAAATAAAATTATTATACAGCATCTTCATCATCATCATCATCATCATCATCATAATGAAGCATTTCTTCACATGATGCACAGCCAGCTTCTGGAAATCCTTGCCAGGGGACATTGGGAAATTCAAAAAAATAACATGGTTTGAAAAAGAACTAGATAATTTCACTGAGGAGAGGTCAATCAATGGCAATTAGCCTCAACCTTTACTTTTAATCTTTAAACCTCTGGCTTCCACAAGTTATTACTCATTTTACACTATTGCAACAAGATTACAGCTGGCATGGCATCATCGGTACCAATAGCCACCCTCAAGGGAATCCTGTGACTCCCCTAAGCCATACACGCAGCAGACAAGCCTGGGTTCCAGGAATACAGCCCATGGCAGCACTTGTGCTGTTGTCCCGCTTTGTAACATCACAAGGCATCCCCTGGGATTGGGCTTCCTGCAATTTGCCATTGGCACTGAGAGGGTTAAAGCTGGCACGCACTGAACCAATCAGCTGAGGGCCCCACGTGGCCCAGTGGCCCCCAAGGAATTGGACAAACATTCTTGATAAGGACAGCTCCCCCCAGTCTGAGCAGACACTGCCTGCTGCCCGTCCATGCTCCCTGCTGACTCCTTGTCCTTTCCTGTGCAGACCTCTACTGGTAACTTCTCCACTACTCATGGTTGCTGGGTATGTTGGCAGATTTCTCTCTCTTTAAATCTTTGAGACACAAAGGGAAGGGTAAAGGTCACCAGCTGCTGACAGATATAGATGTTTTGTGCAGTGGCCACTGACTCTTCTGGGCTCTGGGTACAACTCAGCACAAGGGGCTGGAGAGCAGGCAGCACAAGGTAGGTGGACCCCCACCACTCCATGTATCTATGGTCTGTGGGTGATTTTCCCAGATCCACAAAAATCCCAGATTCAAAGAGAGCTTGGGAAAGGAAAACTCCAATGGCATAAGTCAGGCTCTCAAAACGAGTCCTATTTCTAGAGGGGCCAGATGCTCTGGGCTAGAGAAGAGTCCATGGGATATCTATGGCTTTTTCCCAGATCAGCTCAGGTTTATTTGCTCCTGCAAATTTAATTAGAAAATCCATGTTGAAAGCTTTTATTCACAGCTCAATTGTTAAAGTGGGAACACAACACTGAGCTACTCTGGTAAGATGACAGAGAAGGAAGACAGAGGAGTTCAGTTCACTGACTGGTTGAGGGCTCCAGCATTTCTGCTTTTTAAAACTCCTCAGTGTTACAAGGCATCCTTCATCTCTGCCCCATCTCTGGTCTCTGAATGCCAGAGGGCAATATTGTGCCTTTCCCTCTCCCATGGTAGAGTCCCACCAACCTCCCACCCTCAGCCTAGGCTCTGATCTAAAGTAAAATTTGGGTCCATAGGGCTGGCCCAGCGGGTCCTACTGGATTTGTCACCTGTGCTTCTGCTTCTGAGAATGTGAGACCTGTGGACTGAGGAGTGAGCTGAGGATTGTTTAATATGAGCGGTAGCAATAACACATCACTGGAGAGAAAAAGACAGTGTTAAAACAATCACTTGTATGTGGTTATGACTTCAAATGCCACGACGCTGATGAGGACCCAGCCAAGCTGAAGGTTTTCTGACTTTCCCAGCAGCATGGATGAGTGCTGGTAAAAAGAGTTTCACAACACCAGCCTCCTGGCCCCTGCAGAGTCTCCCAGCCCTGGCGAAACAAGCTGTGTGACGTGGCTGGAGTCTGTAAATGTGCTCATTCCAGATCATAACTCAGGTCTCCTGTGAAGGTGTTAAGCGAGATAAGTCTTTTTCTGAGCTCTTGTTTCCCTTGCAACTTCTTTTCCAGTAGCTTGTTATTAAGATAAGACTTAGGCATACTGCTAATGTTTAGCCAAATACAGTTTACAAACCAACAGATTAGGAGTTAAGTTTCAAATTCACATTTACATTTAAAGCTGTTCAACTGCATCTCTGCAACCGCACTGCTCCTGAGTGCTGTGTTATTTTATGAATACAGAACTTAAATAGTCAGAGAGAGAGAGAGAAACAGATAGACAGACAGAGAGCAACAGCTTGTGAAATAGAGTTTGATTTCCATACTTATTCATTTCACTTTGAAAGCCACTTCCCACAAACTCTCACCACAGCTGAGTAAGAGGTGCTGGCCTACAATGTACTAGACCATGGGTCCACTCTGTCCTGAGAAGTCATCCCCAAAAGAAGATCTCAGGAAAAAGAGCAGGTTTGCCTGTGTGTAGTAAAGTATAACTCTGCAAAAGTTACACCAAAACTTTTCAGTATAACAGGCCAAAGTGATCAAATCTGGCAAACTTGTGACAGCTGACAATGGGCCCTGTAACTGGCAGTGTCAGACAGCCCTCACTAATGGTGGTGCCACCATATCACATCAAATGGCTTCACTGGGTTAGTATCCCATTCAGCTGAGCTCTTTGCTCCAATAATATTTGTGGCAAGTAGTTCAAAGGCCAAATACATATAGTGGACTAAATTCTCCTTTCTCAATTTTATATTTTCTGACTTAACTACCATTACTCAGGGGTGCAAACTACCTACACAAATGGGAGAACATCTCCTCTCAGCAGAAATAATGTCTACACCAGTGGTGCCCAAACTTTGGGGCTCAGGGGCCAGAGATATCGTTGTTACAACTGTGAAGGGTCAACAGTGTCCACTAGCAGCACTCTCCTCATCTCCCCAATGCCGATAGACAGAAGGAGTTCTGCTAGGAGGCTCCCTCGTAAGTGATCTCCCATCCCCCTGGCTGCAGCAGGGGACCTGTGTGTGTCCTGTAGCCCTGTCACTCCCCCTGGGTCCCTAGGCACCAGCTCCCTTCTGCAGTTACAAGGATGGGAGATCAGGGCCTCCCTGCCGCTGGCTTCTGCAGGGACACCAGCACCAAGCACCAAGGTAGAGAACTTTGCTTTGCATCCTGCTCCAACCAACAGCAGGAGACCACTGATCTCCAGTCCCGTCGTCTGTATCAAGAAACCCGCACCTGTCTTTAGGCATGTGGCAATGAGCTCTGCGTGTGTCCTTAGGTCACAGCTCCCTTCAGCAGCTAGTGAGAGGGGAGTGAGTCACTCTGAAAATGCCCATGGGCCACTTTTAGTCCATGAGCCACAGTTTGGGAATCACTTGTCTGCACTGAAGTGTGACAGCAGATCCATTTTACATGTTCTAAGTACAGAAAAGCCCACAAGCATTTCTTTCAGAGAAGGATGAAGGTTTGATACAAAGACATGAAGAGATGGAGAATCCACTACGTTCCTTCACAGTTGGCTTCAACCATTAATCACCATCAGAGTTAAACATTTGGTCCTTATTTCCAACTGGAATTTGTCTGACTTCAGCTTCTAGCCAAAGCATCTTGCTCTGCATTTCTGTGCTTATTTAGAGAACCTCTTATTAACTATGGGTGTATGCATGTGAAAATAGTTATGCTATCAAGTCTCATGTTTGTTGTCCCTTTGGGAAGATAAATACAATAAGCTATTTTAGTCTATGTCTGTAAACATTTCTTTTAACCATTAGATCATATTTGTGGCTCTTATTTGCAGTGTTTCATCCTCAGGGTTGAAATGTGTAAACTGGAAGAGGCCACAGTATCCCAGTGTCAGCTTCCTGAATAACACATACAGGGATAGGATCATTCCCCTCCACCCTCTCGCTACTCCCATTGTTAAACCTAATGATCCTATTAGCATTTTTTGCAATAGCATCACACTAGGAGCTCAAAGTTAGTTGGCTTCCCACTCTGACCTTTAAATTCTTCTTATGGCCACTGTTTTCCTTTCTACCTTCCCCTCTTCTGTAGATTGGACCTGAAGTCCCTCTTGTGAGATAAAAGTTTCACATTTTGCTGTATTTTATATATATTATTCAGTGAGCTCAGCTTACCAAACAATCCAGATCCATCTGTATGTGTGTCCTGTCCTCACCATTTTAACTGTCTAGGCCAAATTTTGCCTGTAATGATTTCATATGTACTTGAAGATCACAGCTGGAAATGTGGAATAGCATCCAACCTAGAACTGATCCCTGCAGAACCCCACCTGACACTCCCACATTCACTGCCAATGGCCCATTTTCACCTGCTTCCTTAGATCTGTCCATGAGCCAGATTTAGTCCATTTTACATGTGTTCTGTTGCTGTCGCAGAGAGTTAATTGTTTTTAATTGAACATTTGTTTCTGTTAAATAAAATGTCTCACAGAAACTGAAGTATGTTGTAGGTTCCCTTCATCATCAAGAAGTATACTTCCCTTTAAGGATGAAATCAGATCTACTTGACAAGGTATTTTTAAAATTAACACTGTTAACTTGGATTAATAATATTCCTTTAATTTTGTTTTGATTTCACCATGTGTCAGCTTTTCTAATGGTTTGCTCAGGACTGATGTGAGGCTAATCAACCTACAGTTACCTGTGTCACCCCACTCGCCATCTGGGAATACTGGCAATACATTAGTGCTCTTACGGACTTCTGGAATTTCACCAGTATTTAAAGATTGATTAAAACATAGAAAAGAGGCCCTGACGATCTCTGCAACTACATCTTTTACTAACTGGGACAAGATTTCCTGGACTGTTCATTTAAAATGGGTTATTCCCCAGCAAATACTTTTAAGAGTCTCTTTGACAGCTAATGGACAGGAAAGTATTTCAAACATCATGTCGTATGAGAGCATCAGATTGACGCTTTCCAGGTACAAAACAGAAGCATGAATCTAAGATATTAGACAAAGGATCAGGTCCACTTGGGAGAAGAATGACTAAATGATGTCTTTAATCAGGTTACTTGTTCTCCCTTACATATTCAACCTAGCGGGAAGTAGCGAGAACCTGCCTGGACCCATGTAAGTATGCCAAGAAGACGGGGTTGACCCAGTATATATATCTTTCTGAAATGTCGATACAAAGTACATAATGAAATAGGTTACATACTGCCTAAATCCCTACACGAGTTCACTATCATTAACATGCAGGTTACATGATTAGGTGATACTTAAAATACAACATATAATTATCCCGCCCATGTTTGTTGTTTATAAATTATTTGATTGCCAAATACAGCTTCTACCAGTGAGATTTTCAAGACTCTTTTGCACTTTCTGTTACCTTGCCCCTTGTCATCCTGCGTACCAGGGCAAAACATTCTCTTAGTAATGGCTTTCTGGTGGAGCTGTCACAGTAAATTGTCCTCACTTAACAGTGAAATGTTTTCAGTTAACTTTTCTTTCTTAGTTTATGTTGGTGCTTTCCAGCAAAGTAGTCTGTTTCTGCTTTAGGGCCTTAACTTGAAATAAGAGGTTTGATTTCCCAATCCAGTGGGCAGCTAATCAGATAGTAGAATAACACAAATTTACTAAAGAACTCATTCACATTTTCTGCAATATTATAGAGTTTTCATTCTCTCTGCTCTTTAGCCCATATCTTCAACAGAATATCTTTGGGCATGGCTACACTGGAGCCCTAGATCGACTTAGCCTATTTTATGTCAGCCTAAGGAACTCTAGGGCCAAATTTCTAATTTATTAAGTCAAATTAAGTGCTTTCTTATGTCGACTTAAAATCCTGCCCTGAAAATTGAATTAAGTTGTTAAGATCAACAGGGGCAGCCATGTTAGTCTAGTTCAGTAAAACAAACAAACGAGTTCTGTGGCACTTAAAGACTGACAAATACATTTATAGCATGAGCTTTCATGGAAGAAAATCCCCCTTTGTTCTTCAAAGAGCCTGATGAAGTGGGATTTTCTCCCACAACAGCTCTTGCTATAAATACATTTGTTAGTCTTTAAATGCCACAGGACTCCTTGTTTGTTTGTGACAGGATACCCTGGACACCACTCCCTGTCCTACCTTTGGTCTTGATTTGTAAGGGGCTGGAAGCCAGCTCTTGCAGGACTTAGCTCCAAGTCCCCTTCTACCTCTGGCAGTTGAGTTGGGGCTGGATCAGGCTCCGAGTTACTTGCTGCCTATGGAAGGTACTATGGTGCCCCATTGGGATCCGCACACTTGCCACAGGCAGCAAACACTGGCTCTGATCCACCTGCAGCCTGCCACAAGCACATTGGGGCATGATTTGGCTCCCAGCCGCCTGCTGGAGGTGGCTGTGGTCAGCTCTGAGCCCCTTGCTATTTGTGGAAGGCAGCTTGGGACCAGATCAATCTTCCTGGCACTTACCACAAGTGACAGGAGCTGTATTATTTCCTGGGCAGGTAGACTGGGGCCTCGGAGCAAGATCATGCCCCGGGAGGGGGCAGGCGGTGGGACCTGAGCCTGGGCCCAGGATATATCTACTATTATAAACATACCCTAAGTCAACTTAAAAAGGTCAAATTTAAGTCAACCTAAGGTTGACCTTGTTAAGTTGACTTAACTGAGCTCTACTGTATAGACATAATCCCCGTGTCTTAATTATCATATTAACTTTGTCTTTGTTATCCTTAGCCCAGTCATGCATGGCTTTTTTCCCTGATGTTTTAAACTTCTTTTATCGATTTTCGTAGCTTCTCAGCTGTTTTGGTTTTAGGCCTTTTAGGTATCTCATGAGTAAATCTGACCTAAGTAATACACTCAAGAATACACAGATGTCATAAGATTACAGGCAAAGATATAGTGTGTGAAAATAACTGGATCATTCACTTTAAATCCCAGTACTGCTCTAGCGGCACATTTCTCTCTAACATGTTCCTTAGCCACAGAGTCTGGGTTGTGAGTCAATGATTCTGACAGTAAAAGGAACTGCACAGAACCTCTAGGAAATGGGGTAACTGAAGATTTGGGGATCCCAGAAAAAGAATAAATAAAAGTTTTCATGTTTTCCTGCATATCTGCTGAATCGAGGGCATAGTCACAGGTCACTGTATAACATAGCGGTGTTCAGATTTTTAAATTTTAGTCTTCTTCTATACAACTCCACTGGAAAACTTTCCTCTACTGAAAATCAATCCATAAGAGCAATCAGACGTTAACAGTAGCTCAAAGCACGTCTGTCCATACCTGTAACTGGTGCATGGGGAGATTAAGCGATGTATATACAGTGACTTTTCTAACTTTGTTTGAAACGTTATTAAAATTGAAAAGTTATTGGACCTTATTCTTGTAACTGACTGGGTTTCATGCCTTCTTCTTCAGATGTTCCTGTGAACTCTGGATTTAGAACAAACAGATGTGTAATCATTGAATTTGAAACTGCAGCCACTGATACTGAACCCACAGATGTATGAGAGTATCTCTAAATGGACTTGAAATAAAAATAAAAGACTACTTCCTTCCCTGTGAGAACAGCCATCCCATGTGCAGGTAGCACATTTTTTAAGACTCTCTCCCCATCGAGGCATTTGTGCTGAGACCATCACCCTAGATCTTGGGCACACAAAGTAGTACAGAGGAAACTCCAATACCTACAGGAGACACTATTTTGTCTTCAGGTTGGACACATTCTCCCCTACGGCATGTCAGATTCCAACACAACTAATTTCATCAACCCATCCACCTTCAATCTACTGGGCATTCCTGGCCTTGAGGGGTCCCATGCTTTTATCTCCTTTCCATTCTGCATCACATATGTTACTGCCGTCCTGGGGAACTTCACCATCCTTTTCATTGTGAGAATGGAGCAAAGTCTCCATGCACCCATGTACTATTTCCTGTGCATGCTGGCTGCAACTGACCTCATCCTGTCCACTTCCACACTTCCCAAAATGCTGAGAATCTTCTGGCTCAATTCCAGGGAGATAGATTTCAGTGCCTGCCTCACACAGCTTTTTTTCATTAACTGCTTCACAGTGATGGAGTCTGGGATCTTGGTGGCCCTTGCCTTGGATCGCTATGTGGCCATCTGTGATCCCCTGAGACATTCCACCATCCTGACAAACTCAGTTGTGGCAAAGATTGGCCTGGCTGTGCTGCTGAGGAGTGGCCTCCTCATACTGCCCTATCCTTTAATGGCAAGTAGGTGGCCCTACTGCAGAACAAATGTCATCCCCCACACGTATTGTGAGCACATAACTGTGGTGAAACTGGCCTGCGCTGACATCCGCAGCAGCAGCTACTATGGCCTCTTGGTGACAATTTTAGTGATTGGCCCAGATTTGTCTTTCATCACTTTCTCCTATATTCAGATACTCAGGGCCATCTTCAGTCTTCCCACAAAGGAGGACCGGCTCAAGACTTTTGGTACCTGTGGCTCCCACCTCTGTGTCATCTTAATATCCTACGTACCAGCTCTGTTCTCTTTCCTCTCACAACGTTTTGGCCACAATGTGCCCCTCCATTTCCACATCATTTCTGCCAACATATACCTCCTCACGCCTCCCATGATAAATCCCATCATCTATGGGGTGAGGACCAAACTGATCCGGGACAGGCTGCTCCTACTTTTCATCAATAAAAGTGCCAAAAGTTTTCTCCTGTTGCTGTGTCTCTGACCCTAAGTCTGCTGGATGGATGGATGGATGAATGGATGGTAACCTGGTGAAGGACCCTCCTTTTTGGATGACTGACAGGTTGGTCAATGAGACTCTAAACCCATTGAAGTTCTTTAAAACACAGAGGCTGTCTTCACAGAAGGCTTTTAATTTAAGACAACAACTGTTGTTTCAAATATAACATTGACATGTCCAGACAATATTTGCTTATTCCAAAATAAGGAGGTCTCTTATTTCAAAATAAGGAAAATCATTTTGATATATTAAAACCTCATTATATTTTGAAATGGTGGCACAGAGGGAGGAAGTCCCACCCCCCTCATCACCTTGGCCAGGGGAGGTACAGGCTGGACCAGCGTGGCTTGCAAGCAGCTAGGGGAGATGACAGCTCCCATAGCCCCTCACAGGCTCCTCATCCTGGCCAAGTTCATGCAAGGGGACCATGTTGCTACAACTCCCATGGTGCCCCTCTGCTCAACTGAAGTAGCAAGTCCTATGCTCAGACTTGCTATTTTGATCAGGTGTTTTTTTGCGTACTTCGATTTAAGTGAATTTGAAATAATAATTTTACTCTGAAATAACTTATTTCAAATTCACTTATTCCAAATTAAGCGTTTACATGTTAACATAGCCTGAGACTGGATGAGTCAGAGAGAAAGAATGATCTGGTTTAGGACAGAAGCACAAAGGCAACCGAGAGGACTCCTTGGTTGCAGGGCTATGGATGCAGCAGAGGGACAGCCTCCAGCCGGAAGACAAGCTGCAGAGGTTTAAGACTGATTGCAATGTGTGTGTCTGTGGCTTCTGAAATGTGTCATTTCCAGCAGCTCCCAGCAGAGATTGTCTTCCAGGTGTAGTGTAGGTTTAAGAAGGGCATTGTCAGGCGTTTAAGGTACCCCAAGAACCTCTGTGCTTAACCCTTTCCCTTTCTTGCCAGGGTAATGGGGATCCCCCTTGGCAGAGCAGGCTCGATACCACTCCCTGTGTTGTCTCCCTCCATCATCAGCACCTTCTGGCCTTCTAACTTCATGTTGCTGACCCTGCTTCAGCTGCAGCATAAGCACAGTTTGATCTCCAGCCCTTCTACAGCATTAACATCACAGATGTGCTGGGCAATGCCACTCTGCTCTTCCTCATTAAAAAAACACCCAGCCTGTGTGATACCATGTCTGTCTTTCTCTCCATGATGGCCCCAACTGTCATCACCTTCTCCAGCTCCATGCTATCCTGGAAGCTGGGCACTTTCTGATACATAGCCTGTGAGACCAGCTGCTTGACCCAGATTTTCCTGGTCCATGTGCAATATGTGATGGAATCAGGTCTGCAAGTGCCCATGGCCTTCAACTAGTATCTGCCCATCTGTGTCCCACTGTGGCACACTTCTGTCCCCACCTGCTCCATAACTGCCAAGCTGGTGAGCTGGCTGCTGTTCTCTCCCACCCACATAATCTCCCACTCCTACTGCAAGCACAGGGCTGTGATGTTGCCTGTGGGACACCAGGACCAACATCCTCCCTGTATTTCTCACGTTCCACAGCACTGTCAGCTTCCACTTGGGCTGCAACATCCTTTCTTATGCCATGATTCATAGGCTGCCTTCCTGCTGTTCCTCCACAGGCACTGGTTTGAGTCCTTCAACAGCTGCAGGGCCCAGGTAGGTATCATCATTGTCCTCTACACCCCAGGCTCTTCTCCTTCCTTGACCTCTGTTATGGCCACAGATCTCCTCCTCCCCATCCCCCATCCACATCTTCCCTTTGAACCTCAACTCATTATTACCAGCCATGTTCAGTGTCCCAGTATATGAGGAAAAGTCCAATAAGATCCACATGAGGGTTTTGAGAATGTTCTTCCCATGGAAAGATGTCGCCAAGGTGTGTATGGTGACTGTGGGCATTGGGACAATGTTTGTATGACCGTTGTGCATGTCACTGTGTCCCTGGTCACTGTGCTCCCCACCTCTGAGAGGAAGAAGTAATTAGTTCACATGAGAAAGTGGAGCTATTCGGGATTTCTTTGCTGTCTGTCTGTGACTCAATTACCCACCTATTCCGCTCAAGTATGTTCATGATGGTACCTTAATATATGATCACTGCAGAGACCATAAAAAGGTGGGTGAGCCTTCTGCAGAAATTGATAGGCAGACCCTGGCACGATCCAGTTCCTTCTAACCAGTTGTAACTGTCTGGTGCAGGTGAAGACCAACATGAATCCCCATCTAGCTTGGGAAGCAGAGAGAAACCTAGACAGGGACTAGGAGATGAGTCTGTAGGTTTCAGAAAGAAAAAGACAGAATCCCACATGAGGGACACGCAGGAAGGGAGACTCAAGAATGGGGCACCCCAGTTGGTCTCTGCTAAAACTTCCAATTAGCAAAGTCCTTCTAAGCTCTGAGCCTGAGCACTAATAAAACCTCCTGAATCCCATAATGTCTGGGAATTGCTGTCTACTGGAAGGCGGGGAGCCTGGACCTTTGATGCAGAGGAACTCCCTGGGACCTCTGTGTGGGGGTGGGCCCTGCATGTTGAGGTCCTGATGGAGCAGGGATCAGACTCTGCAAGGACAGCCCCAGCCATTGACCCAACAATCCTGACTGGCCATATCATGAATCTCTAGGCAGGGGCTGACTCTCCGAGCCTAGAGCCAGGAGGTATCTGGACAGGAGTGACAGACTCCACAGGACCTGGACCCTGGCAACCATGTTGAGAGGGGACCCCGAGAATGGTTCCTGTGAGACTCGGTCACAGCACTGACAAGGCTGAGCAACTACAAAGCAGCCAAGGGGAGCTGAAAACAATCTACACAGGAGAGGGGGATCCTTGGAAATTGGAGAACTGATAAACCAAGGGCTGGGCCACTAACATTCAGTGGATAGGATGCCAGGCAGGAGGACAGCGGAAAACGAGATGGCTGTCCTGGAGCCGAAAAGCTATGGGAGAACAGACCGGATCTGCAGCACATGACGGTGAAGTGACAGGGGCTAAGACCCTGAGTCAGTAAGAGACATGGACAGACAGAGAGAGGATGGATCCTGGAAAGTCATGGCTTGCCATAGCCATTGCTAATCCCAGGAGAAACTGGCTTACAGCTGGGTTTTCTGTTTTACATCAGATCACACTCCATGCAAGTGGGGCATGTTGTGCGCTAGTCAGTGTGGGGTGCTGGGTGGGCCCAGCAAAGCCTGCCTGATCAAGGGGGGCAGGGGGGCAGTTTCTGACTGGACATTTTTTTTTCTCTCAAATCTTGCATTCCCCGGGCCACATTTGCACAGAGCATAAATGTCTTCATGGAGCCAGGTGTCACCAGACCTGTGTGCTGCAGCCACAGCCCCTCATCCCAGTCTGTGTAAATTATGTGTCACTACCCGAGGACTGAGCTACCAGACTGGACCCCAGATCCTAACCATAACATTTCAGGGGTCAGGAGGCTGCAATGGAGGCTGGCCTGAGAATTTCTTTACCCAAAGGCTGATGTGGGAGGCTGGATAAGAATATAAAGATGCTGGCAGAGCTGCATGTTCCTGTGCTGTGCAGGGTGTGGTTGGGTGCAACCAAAGATTGAGATCACTGGTTCCATGGTTGGCTGCTCCCAGAGAGGGCCCCGAGCATCCCTCTGGATGGGAGACAAAGTCTGATGTGATCCACAGCCTGGAAACTGAAGCTGCATGATTGAGACTGGAACAAGCACTCAGCCACCACCCTGGAGCTGCCTGCAGATGGGGAATTAACATCAAGCAGTCCTGAAAGCCCAAGACAGCCCATCCCCACACCCAGAGTGGGAGCTTCCCATATCCCGCGCTCCTCCTCTGTCCCATCATTTATTATGTAACTGCCTTCTGTCAGGAGCCTTCCCTGCCCCTCCTCTGGCTGGGGCAGAGACACTGGCTGTGCTGCTTTCTAGCTCGCTGCCTTCTCCAGCTCCTGGCTATGGTGGCTCTAGCTCAGGGCACAGTCTCACCCCCATTTCTCCTGCCTTTATTCATCCAGGGGCTGCCTGCCGCCACTCAGATGCTTCTGAGGAGTTCCACTTCTGTGGCAGGAGATCTGGCCGCCCTGCTCTTCCAAAACCAGCGCTGACTTCTAGATGTTGTCATTGCCCATTCCTTGTGCCATTGCCCCCACATGCTACAGGAGGCTATTCCCAGGTGAATCCTGTAGGAGAATAATAAAAAATGTAGTGCTAAGCTAAGAAGAGCCACAGGCCACTATGGTAACTGAGTCACTTATTGGGTAAATCCCATATTTATGTTTTGTTTTGTTTTTTTTTTAATCAGGTAGCCTAGGTTGACAGTTAAAGAGTGTTATCACCCCTTTCTCATGCTTTTTCTCCCAGCCATTTGGTCACAGAATGTGGTCTGAACTGTCCCATCTTTGCTCTAAATGAAGAGGGAGGTTTACCTCTTATCTCCTCCTCACTTTCCTGGTATCATAGCCCCTGAAGAAAGTAAGGTCAGTGTTTCTGTGCAGAAAATAATAAGTTTGAAGGTAATGTGCCAGCACAAGATGTGCAAATGCTGTCAACAGTAAATAGATGTGGGGATAATTATATGCATCTTGTAATCATTATTATACATTAAATAGATATTGATCTAACCATGAAATGGTTTATGGAACTTTTTAAATCATAAATGTATTTACATACTGTTTTGGATAAAAGGATTTGTTAGACTACCCCTCCTCGATCACTCAAGGCATTGAGAGGAACTAGCAGGCAATAAAGAGTAACATTCAACCCTATCCACCTCTGAGACAAACTGTTTGTTCATCTAATATCCAATATCTGGCATCATGAACAGGATCATGTGGGAGAGAAGTGCCTGATCACTGCTCCTTTTCATGGATATAGATAATCTGAACAAAATCTTTATGGTAGCCCCCGGTTAGGCAGTTTATTAACTGGTTGTTTGGGAAATGGGGGGTACTTATGGGGGTCCCTCCAGAGGATGTTAGAACTGGCCAGTCATCAATGGGTGGGTGCAAGTCTTCCTCATTTCCAGGTGTTCATAGGCTATTTTGTTGCACCAAGGTCAGGAGGGGTAAGAATCTCACATAACAAATGATAATAACAGGATTGAGGCAGCTTATACTGGTATGATAAGGCAGGATGTTACATTTCAAGGATGCTTGGTGTCTGGAGGAAGGGAGGGGGGAACAGAGAAGCACCAGTTTGAACTCCTTTAGGCCTGAATTTTCTCTCAGCAACAGATTTATTACACAGCATTCTTTTACAATTCACCCCTTTGAGACTTCTCCAAAAGTCTCATTAATTACTTATATTTCTGAAGTTATTATTCCTTGGATTTCATTATCATGTTCCTGATGTCTTTTAATAATTCCAGCATACAACTCTTCACAGCGTCTTGAACTTAAACTTTTTTGAACAGCTTTGGTTACACAGCTTAAACATTTTTTAATCAATAATGCTACAACATAACTACAAATCAGGGCTGCTATTATAACTAAAACTCCATAAAATATTTTGGATCCTAAAGCTCCAAACCAAGCCCATAAGATCTATGGTTCTTCTTGTGCAGAGTGCTAGCAGCCTTTTGTATTTGGTTCAAAGCCAAAGATATTTGATCATTATTATCTGGGATGTTCTTGCAACAGTCCTTCCCATTTAAAACACAAGTTCCACCGTAGAAGCTAGTATAAAATCTAAAGCCATTCTGTTTTGAAGAGTCATTTGATGAATCTATTTTACTTCTTGATTAATGGCACTCAGGACAAAATTTAGGCCATTTTATTTTGCAAGGTTTTTTGCCTAATTTACCTTATTTTCACAGATGCAGTATTGGCCTACAAGGGCTGTAACACCATGCTCGCAGCAAACAATATGACTTGCCA